>JAGJTL010000016.1:1743044-1774606 GCA_022063505.1 Calosoma granatense
AAAAATTATATTGAAAATATTTTACTATGCGAACAACTAGTTTTTCATATAATTTTTAATGAATACCAGCTACTTTAGATATGTCATTGGCTATTAGTTGCTAGGATTAGTATTATACCGAAAAAATAAAGAAAAACAATAACTCCTTACGAAGTTGAATTCGTGTAGGTAACCAGGTAGACCTGGGGTAGTTATCGGGTGGTCCCTCTATTTTGGGCACTACATTCGGCCCAAGTACTGATCGATTTGCTGTATTGTACAAAGTAGGATCTCCTAATGTACCATCCAAATAAAAATACATGCAAAAGAAAAGAGAAAAATAAAAAATGAAGACATCAAAACAGAAATAGATACGAAAATAACTAATATCTGAATATTGTACCATATTTTTTCAATAAAAATATATATTTTTTACTTTGTATTAACCACATTTATTACATTATTGCGACATGTTTCAACAACATTGTGTCATTTTCAAGCAAAACAAAAATTAAATATAATTAAACAACACATTAACAAAAATGAACATGTCGCGATAATGTAATAAATGTGGTTAATACAAAGTAAAAAAGTATATATTTTTATTGAAAAAATATGAGATACCACGAAGTAAACGAAGAAAATATTGTACCATATATTTACCTGTTGCAGTCTGCTGTAATGTTGTGAGATTAAATGTCTGCTGCGGTGGATGGTGCTGTATAGTTTGTGAGACATTCACGCCAAGCTCACCATCCACTTCCATACTGCTCCCAGCCACCGAAGCTGCAACACTGACGCCACCAGCACTGTATTCATCTTTCACAAGACGACTGGGACCGGACTGCAATGTCAAACCTGACAAATCTACACAAAAACAGACACACATGCGTACACAAAAAGCATTATAAGTTATGACAATGCACCATCATAACATATCAAAGGTAAACACAAACCTATGCCTGGTGATACTACCCTCTCATAGTGGTACGGATTTACACATACTGAATCACATTTTAAATCAAACGCAAACTGACAGTACTTAACGTGTTTCAGCTCATTCTTATGTAAGTCAGGCCAACGCCAAATCCTTGCGTATATTACATGAGGAAACCCCTTCCTTCCTGCCACCTGACACAAACATTACACTTTAATTTCGGACATTTGAATAGATAGCATGCAAGCTGTACATAATGTAATATAGAAAGTTTAAAACACTATTAAGTGTTAGGAAAACCCACACAGTCCAACATTTGCTTTTATATATTCGACTTTCTGTTGTTCCATTGATGAACTATATCTGTAGTACAGATATATGTATATGTGTGGTACAACGTATAGCTGATATTGGTACTATTAGCTGTTTGTATTTGACAAACCTGTAATCTTCCATCGAGTGTCCTCTGTATAGTAACACATTTACTAGGATGTGCACCATTTGTAGTAATAGCTGTAATTAAAGAATCTAATTCGTCTCGCTTCTCTTTTAGTTTCTTCACCAGTGATTCAATAGCTCTTTTAGCAAATCCTTCACTCTCGCCACCCTGTCGATGGCACATTAAGCTGTGTACAATGCTTAAACATGCATCAGCTGAAGTAGGAGCGTTTGTAGCAAGACCTGACATTTCCCGCACTGGAAACCAAATGAATGAATTAAGATTATAGTAATTCTTTCACATTATTTAGAGTAAACAAATATAACCTTAGTTAGTTATTTTCTTATAAATTTATGTTAGTTGCAGTTGTCAACAAATATAACCATTATTCAAAACCTACAAAATCAACATGTTTAATGTTCAGTTTATTTTTGCATAATATATCTCACTCGTCAAATATATTTAATATAATCAATAAATACATACATAACTCATTAATGCCTTACAAATAACATAAATATACCTTCTTGCGAAGAAACGTTTGTCGAATACAAATGTCCAACACCTGATAGTCCTACCATTATTATTTAAATATTTTCAAAGAATAAAAGTCATTACACTAATGAAATGGCATGCTTCGAATTTTTGGTTTGGCATTTCACTCATCCGTACCGGTAGATTATTTACACATTTATCATGTAATACAAATATTTATTGACAGACTTTATCACTATTTGCATAAAAATTAAACGGAATTTAAATTTATAACTACACACATAGGCATTGTTCTACAAAATAATATAGCGAATACTAATGTGATATCACGCTAGTTATAAATATGAAATCACTGTTTGGAAAATTTTGTTATTATACAAACTAATTTTCTGAATATAAATAAAAATACCAATGTGTCTATAAATTTAATTTACACTGTACAAGTAGTATGTTATCACGCCATTGTGTCCCTGTGGACACATGGAAAACAAAATGAAATAAATATTTGGAAATTATTTATAAACATTCAGATTATAAATAACTCGATTCGATACTTTTTGGAAAAATTTACAGTGATTATTATTCTTTCAATGGAGTAACTATTTAAAACAATGCTTTATTTATAACTACAGTAATCAAAATATCGGCAATATTATGACGTTTTACTGGCGTTTACAAATAAATTGATATATGAAACAAATATTTTATCACTGACAGATATTTTTATTCTGACTAAATAACCAATATAGGTACCAAATTTTGATAACAAATATAAAACCAAGAATAGGTATACATTTAATAATTAGTATTTTATTAATACTGTGTATATTTATTTACTTTTTTCTAAATTTTGACAATTATATGTTTATGAATAATATCGTATTTATAAGTTGGTATACGTAGTGAACACTCGGCGTTTGCGGATCTGTGCGGATCTGTTTCTATCTCTTTTGCCTGTGTGTGACTGTGCAGCGTAATCTGTCACTTTGCTCAGTAAATAAGGGTGTTGTAATATTCATTTATATGCTGGATTTGAACAATATTTAACGCACATAGTGTTCGTATTACATTTGTAAGTATTTTATTCTCATTAAACGTATCATAACTAAATATAATAACCGATTTAGATATAGGGGGTGGAACATTCTGTAATCTAAATCTGACATTTTGTGATCTAATTCCAATTGATATGTATGTAATGTTTTATTAATATATAATTCTGCATTTTAGGGCCGAGTAGAAAGGGAACAGCATTGCAAAAATGCCTGCTGTTCGAGGAGATGGCATGCGAGGATTGGCAGTTTTTATATCTGACATAAGAAATTGTAAATATCCAAATTTATCATAACGAACTTTTATCTTTTAGGATTCTTTTTCAAAGTACTTTCGACACTGTATTTGTTCCAGGTAAAAGTAAAGAAGCGGAAATAAAACGTATCAACAAGGAATTAGCAAATATACGGAGTAAATTTAAAGGCGATAAAACATTAGATGGATATCAGAAGAAGAAATACGTTTGTAAACTGTTATTTATTTTTCTGCTCGGCCATGATATTGACTTTGGCCACATGGAAGCAGTCAATCTACTATCATCGAATAAATATTCCGAAAAACAAATTGTAAGTATACTTTCAGCTAATGAGTTCTTAGATCATGTAGTTGTATTATAATTTCAGGGCTACTTGTTTATCTCCGTGCTAGTGAATACGAACAGTGAACTAATAAAACTAATTATCCAAAGTATCAAGAACGATTTACAGTCACGTAATCCGATTCATGTGAATCTAGCATTACAATGTATTGCTAACATAGGTAGTAGAGAAATGGCCGAAGCCTTTGGCAATGAAATACCTAAACTATTGGTGTCTGGGTAAGTGTACTGTACTAGTTTCTTTAGTATAATTCTACTCATAAGTGTAAATGTTACAGTGATACCATGGATGTTGTGAAACAAAGTGCTGCTCTCTGTCTCCTGAGATTGTTCCGTACGTCACAAGAGATAATTCCAGGTGGCGAGTGGACCTCTCGTATTATTCACCTGTTAAACGATCAACATATGGGCGTGGTTACTGCAGCTACCAGTTTGATAGATGCTCTTGTTAAGAAGAATCCAGAAGAGTACAAGGGCTGTGTTTCTCTGGCAGTGTCACGACTTAGCAGAATTGTAACTGCTAGTTACACAGATCTGCAAGATTACACTTATTATTTCGTACCAGCTCCTTGGTTATCTGTCAAACTTCTTAGGTTACTACAGAACTATACTCCGCCAGGTAATATTCCTTCATATAATTTTGTTTCGGTGTGTATATGTCTCTTTTACAGCCGAAGATCCTGGTGTCCGAGGTCGGTTAAATGAGTGTTTAGAAACGATTTTAAATAAAGCGCAAGAGCCACCCAAATCTAAGAAAGTGCAACATTCTAATGCTAAGAATGCAGTGCTATTTGAAGCTATTAGTTTAATAATACATAATGACAGGTATGTTAATTTCTTATTGGTTAATAGTAAAATACTTACATACTTTTGTGTGTCTCATAACCTCATTTGAATTGCAGTGAAGCTAATTTGCTTGTACGAGCCTGTAATCAGTTGGGTCAATTTTTGAGCAATAGAGAAACAAACCTTCGATATTTAGCTCTAGAATCCATGTGCCATTTAGCAACGTCAGAATTTTCTCATGAAGCTGTCAAGAAACACCAAGAAGTAGTTATTTTGTCGATGAAGATGGAGAAAGATGTATCCGTTAGGCAGCAGGCTGTGGATCTACTGTATGCCATGTGTGACAAGAGTAATGCAGAAGAGATTGTGCAAGAAATGCTCAATTACTTGGAAACCGCTGACTACTCTATCCGTGAAGAGATGGTACTGAAGGTTGCTATTCTAGCGGAGAAGTACGCTACAGATTATACGTGGTACGTGGACGTGATCTTGAATCTCATTAGGATAGCTGGCGACTATGTCTCGGAAGAAGTGTGGTATCGTGTCATACAGATAGTTATAAACAGGGACGATGTACAGGGATACGCAGCCAAGACCGTATTCGAGGTAACACTCTTTATCATCATCGTCTTCTTCTTCTTCTTCTAATTGAACAATTTTCTAATAACCTACATGTTATATGACAGGCATTGCAAGCTCCAGCGTGTCACGAAAATATGGTTAAAGTTGGCGGTTACATATTAGGAGAATTTGGTAATCTCATCGCTGGCGATCAAAGGTCATCGCCCTTAGTGCAATTCCAGTTGTTGCATTCTAAGGTTAGTGAACTCACAATTTTACATAATAACATTTAATGACATGTTGACTAGGGTTTACTAGTTTTTTTTTCCTTTACATTTGCAATTATTGGTCTTACGCGTTTCACAACTTGTTTGTAAAAGAGATATGCATTTAAATATTATTTTCCTGTACATTAACTGTAACAAAAAATTAATAATTATAGTTTAAACATTTTTTTTATTTATACGATATAAGTTGATAGTTTAAATGGGTAAAAAACATACTCATATACAATTAATCGAATTTAGAGTGGCACAATTATTCAATATAGCCTTTTTTACACACATTCTTTAAACTCTGTACAAATTTGATTGTGTAGTGTATTTTATATTTGAATAAAATATTAATTTTTTTTCAGTATCATCTCTGTTCACCAATGACTCGAGCTCTCTTGTTATCGACCTACATTAAATTTGTAAACTTGTTCCCGGAGATTCGAACTCAGGTGCAAGAAGTGTTCCGAACCCACAGTAACCTGCGATCCGCAGACGCTGAGCTACAGCAACGGGCATCTGAATATTTGCAGCTAAGTATAATTGCTAGCTCGGATGTATTGGCCACTGTACTGGAGGAAATGCCTGCATTTCCGGAACGAGAATCATCCATATTGGCTGTTCTCAAGAAGAAGAAACCTGGCCGTGTTCCAGAAAATGAAACCAAAGAAGGAAAGAGTCCTACCCCTGTTACTAACCATTCAAATGAAGTCAACAATACAAGGTATTTATAATTCTGATTAATAGTCAAATAGTTTTATATTGTGATTTAAATATAATAACAGTAGCAGTTTTTGTTTAATAGAATAACAAAAGTTATTATGTTTTATGATGAAAATAACCACTGATGAATGATTATTGGAATGTGGATATGGATTAAAGTATTTTTGTGTGATATCTAGAAAGAAATGTAATCGTTATTTCCTTTATAAAGCAGTAGCACGGTGTCCGGAGACTTGTTGGGACTGTCTACACCACCATCACAACCAGGTCAGGGTAATACCGGTGTCTTATTAGACGTTCTGGGAGACATCTATGGGGGTAAAGCAGCAAATAGCACGTTCAATAATGCATCCAATTCCAAGAAGTATGACCTACTTTATTCATATTATTCTGTTCATATATATAGACATAACTATTTTACAATAATTTTAGATTTGTTTGTAAAAACAACGGGGTACTGTTCGAGAATGATTTAATACAAATCGGAGTTAAAAGTGAATTCCGTCAGAATCTAGGCCGCCTTGGATTATTCTATGGAAATAAAACGTCAGTTCCATTGCAGAACTTTGTGCCGAGTATATCGTGGGCTGAAGATCAATCCACGAAATTGAGTATTCAGATGAAAGCAGTTGAACCAGTACTAGAAGCAGGTGCTCAAATTCAACAATTGTTGAACGCTGAGTGTATCGATGATTATACAGGTTTGTTATACATATCTCAAATAGTGTAAATTAGTTATTAATGAATTTCTAAATGTATTCCAGATACTCCTAGTATGGTAATAACTTTCTTGTATAATAATGTTCCGCAAATGATTACAATGAAACTACCGTTGACAATAAATAAATTCTTTGAACCAACTGAAATGAATGGAGAATCTTTCTTTGCTCGTTGGAAAAATCTAGGAGGGTAAGTTTCATAAATATACATTTAGTTGTTGGATGTGATTATTTATTTACTAACTGCATGATTGTTCTTCTGAAATAGAACGAACCAACAGAGATCCCAGAAAATATTCAAAGCTTCTCAACCAATGGATTTAACTGTTGTGCGCACTAAGATCTTAGGTTTCGGCATGCAGTTACTGGACGGTATAGATCCGAATCCGGACAACTTTGTTTGTGCCGGAATCATCCATATGCGGTCACAGCAAGTTGGATGTTTGTTGAGACTGGAGCCGAATAAGCAAGCACAGGTAATACTTAGTAATGGGGATTGTGATGAGTGGATGTATTGATTTGAAATATGTGTTTTCAGATGTACCGTTTAACAGTACGTTCGAGCAAGGAAACTGTGTCTGTTGAGGTGTGCGAGCTTCTAGCGGATCAGTTCTAAATGTTTTACTATATTGACTGTCTCGCCGTCTCAGACGGCATCATTCATTCGAATAAATCAATATGTTAGCTTGTTAAGTTGATGTTGTGCAATGTAACATTGAAATTATGTTCTATTGTCCCGATGATGCTTTGAAATTGAAGTAAATGCACATATTGCAGTTGGATATAGGTAACTAACAAATATTTACGTTTAGAAATCCTGATCAACTGATACTCCTGTTAGTATATTGTGAGTTTATCTTAATATATTGTGTAAATATATAATTTTTCATTCTGTTCTATTATATTGAACAATAGTAATTTTTGAATTTTAATATATTCTTTTATGATTTTATTTAGCAATTGATCTCTATTGAATTTCATAAGTTTATGCGTGTACAGCCGACCTGGTGTAATTATTAATGATGATTTTATGAATATTATTACTCGGCTGGAACATAATGATGTATAGAGAATTTCTAGTAGTATTTTACGAATGGTTTTCTGAGAATGTTTCTGTTAAATTATCCTGTTGCACTATTCTGTTATATCAGATTTGTGCTGTGCCTTGTATGAACAGTACTCTAATGTTCTAAGATCATAAACATATGTTCGGCACAACGTTTAATCGTATGACGTACATATAAATGAGTTTTGTTATGTTCTTTCCTGAATAGCCTTGCGCATCAATGATTCTTAGGTATGAAACGTTTACCTTATTTGTAACGTGTATTCCATAAATAATATAGATATATTGGAACTGACATATATTAGTTGTAGTTGACCAAAACTGTAAAACTTAAGTCTACCCGAGCATTGTATAGTTAATATTGTTGCTGTGTGGTAAATAGGCAATTACGCTAACCAGCACTATATTATTATATTCATCTTATTTAACAACTGTCGAGTCTCATCCACAATTGTTTTATCTGGTGCAACATGTCATCGTAGCTTGTATCTATCATAGACAGACATTTTACTTTGTCCAGATCACAACATAAACATCGCAGATAAATCAATATATATGTAATATATATTGTTCTACATACATTCTACATGAACACTATATAATGTCCTGTATTCAAAATTCCATACTAACTTCTGTAACGTATTCCATTTATATTTTAATCTAGATAATAAATGTTAAACTCTGTATGTAGTTGCAGACATAGAAGGTTTTATTTCTGTTAATTCTAGTTTCATGCATTACCTGTAACGATAGCATCATTGGCATGTACTTTGGAATTTTGAATCAGTGTAGGTATTCCACATTCAGTTATTATTCCTGATAAAATGTATTTTAAAACAAATTATAGTTTTTTATTGTATAAGAAAAATATTACTCAATGCAATGAAAAGTAAAATGCTGTTTGATATTTATTTTACATATTATTGAAACAATAATAATACAAAGTAGAATTGGTATCTTGCATGACAAACATTTAATATATAAATATTAGCGAATATTTTTGTTTTTCTTTTGTGAAATATGTTTAATAAAACGTTTTTTTTTCATTATATTATGCGATCAAATTGTTGTTATTTTACCTATATTGTACTGTAGTGTAGATATACATGTGTAAATAGCTTCAATTTGATTTTGAAAATAATAAATATAGCAAATATGATTGTTTACTTTTAAATTACTTCCTAATAAAAACAAAATGTATGTATATATAATTATTTTAAATAACAGGAAGTCACTTAAAGAGAATTGCTTAGCGGAGCGGTATCGGCAGAGGGGTGTAAAAGTGAATAATACCAGTCTTAATACACTACTCAACACTGCTGGCCTTAGTGGAGGGGGTGTATGCGCTAGCGCCAATGCAAATAGTGGCCTCTAGTTTTATTAGTGTTTATAAGTACAAACGGTTTGCCATACTTATAGCGTGTCCCCGATTTTAGCCGTTTAGTGCCTTAAAATCTTGTTTTTCTTTAAATAATGTAGTTTTACGTGTAACTTTAACAATTGTATAATATAAATGCTTACTTAGTTACAGTTAAACGAAGTTTAAAAGTACGTGTACATAGTTTTGTCATAATGTCAACGTATACTATTTTGTTTACATAAAAACTGTGAGTAAACTTGAATACTGGCGTTCTGCTTCCACCTGTTATGATGGACCAGTTACAGGTGAGATATACAATACATTTATTTACATATTATAGCATTAGAAATTCCTTTTGTTAAAAGTTTGTAAATAATGTACAGTCGAGGTAACAAGTATAGTTACTGAAACTTGTTTGAGTCACTTTCCAATCAAATATCGTACAGGAATCTAAACATAAATTTTAATAAATAAGGTTTTCATTTATACACCTTCTAAATGTTTCCAACTTTTTAGTATTTTTGTCAGAGTAATAATTGAGAAATACATATTTGTATCTGATTGTACATAGGTATATGTCATTATCAAACAGAATTGTATTTTCAATCTATGGAATGTGCATTTTTCCTGTCTTGTTATTTGTTTGAATACTATAGTAACAAATACCAGAATGTTGTGTTTATTTCGTTAGTTACATATTGTCAGTTACATTGGATACTAATAATTGGTGTCTGTGATTGACATGCATCCTGTTTCAGCTCCTTGATAAATATTTATTGCACGTCACGCGAATAACATTTAATACAACATGAGCACGTACGCAATTGTTTTATACTGATACATTGCATTGATAACAAATTGTAGATTGCACCCACGCCACTTGTATTCTTCGAAACTTGGAAATGTGTTTTATAATATGTATTTTATGTTTGATTTCTCAGATTATGATTAAGTTTTGAATTGTTTTGCAAATATAATATATAAACGTGGTATTGTTTATACAGCTTTATTATACTTGATATTTGAAATTTCACTGTGGTTATGCAATTTCTTACCTATTATATTGTGTACTATGCATGATTACGCTTTAATTTCCAATGTTGTTTATGTACATAGATAAAGTTTTCGCGCGCAAACTTCTGCTTGATCTAAGGAAGTTTTTTTAACTTTGAACTGCAAGTGTAACTAGCCGTTCCGACGTCGGCGACGGCGCATTTCCGACGCCGGCAGCGCTCAATGTGCTGTACATAAATTGATACATAGCGTTCGTACTACTTATGTACGTGCATTTGTGAATTCGTCTGTCGATAGTATATCGGTGCAATGTCACGCCGCCGCAAGTAGTGGTGCTGGGTATAAATTCCTTTGTTGGAATGCATTGCGTATGTCACGTTGAACGGCCCCGAACACGAAGCATGGGCTCGGACACCTGATGTATTCATGCACGAAACGCAATGAATACAATAATTGAAGCAGTATTGGTTCACAACCATTATGACCTACATCAACGCACCGTTTTCAAAATGTGTTACATGTGCTTGAACTATTTATAATGAACCGTCAGATTTTTTCATGTTACGACAACGTTAAGCGATGCGTTATAAATATATCTATTCTATTTTAGCTGGGTATTAAAAATAAACTATTAACATGTTTACATGTCTTTGGAAGATGTGGGATTGGTCAGTAATTGAAGGTTATTCTAAGAGATTCGCGTTTGAAGTGTGCATGTTTGCAGGTTGGATTTTACGAATATGGACAATAAGAAACCGTATAATGGTAGTCAAGGGGTCCCCGGTATTGATTTGTCGCCATTCAATAAACAGTTAAATAATAATACAGTTCCTCAACGTAACAGACACGTGCAGTTTAACATTGAACCGCCTGCTTACACTCCGCCCGTTGTACATCAACATCCACAGTTGGTGCAGCCGTCCGGTAGTCGGGGACCCGTTCAGCAACAACTACAACAACAACCACCGCCACCACCACCGCCGCCAATACATTACCATCAACAGCGAAACATCGACATCACCACCACCAACAGTAATAGCAACACTGCGTGCAATAATAACACCAATATCAGTAGTGGAACAACCGTGAGCAATGCGAGTATCAGCAGCAGCTCTGGCAGTCGGAAGCAGTGGCAAGTATCACCCAAAATACTTCACTTAGTCGAGCACAAGAAACGGCACAATGAGCCCACATCGAACAGTCAACTGCAAATGAAGGTGTACTCGGAGAAAGGACCTAGCAAAGACAGAAGGAATGCTGTACAGGGCTGGCTGAACAAACAAGGCTGTGACGGGCTGAAAATGTGGCGTAAACGATGGTTCGTTCTGTCAAACTTCTGCTTGTATTACTTTAAAGGTATCACCACTTCCTACTTCATACACTAGCTAGCTTGGACGTGTTTCAACATGCCTATGTAATGTTTGTTAGGGCCAGAAGAAGAAAAGATATTGGGTTCCATATTGATGCCCTCGTACAAGGTTTCACTATGTGGACCTGAGGATAAAGTGTACAGGAAATTTGCCTTCAAGTGTGAACACGCCAACATGCGCACATACTATCTAGCAGCTGACACACAAGAATATATGATGGATTGGATAAGAGCACTCAGTCTTGCCGCTATGCTTCAGCCTTACGTGTAAATATGTCAACATCCGATTATTGCACAGTCTATGTACCCTCTGATCCTCTAACCTAGTACCACACTTGCGGACCTTATTACTAAGTAACGTTACTAACTCGTTTCATTTCCATTTCAGAGATTTAGATCGTCCGACTGCAACGACAATGCGTAATACAAATACAGAGACCAGTGACACCGGGTACTATCAGCAGTATCCGCAGAACAGATTCCCGCAGAACGTGGCAGCGCATATGCATTCATACAGTAATGCTTCCGAAAACCACAGTAATCCAAGTCGTTCCAGTAACAGTACATACGCTCAACCACTGTACGCCAATGCGCCGCCCAAACCACGTAGACGTAACGACGGCTATTCCTCGCCAAGTCCAGAATACTCGAATGACCGGTACAGTCAGGGTTCCAATGAACGCTATAGTCAGTATCCGGGGCAAGTGCAAGACAGATTTATTCATCCGAGTCCGTATCATGAGAAATACAATCAGACAGCGGCCACAGCTCATGACAGATACAACCACCAATGCCACTCACACGACCGACACAATCATATGAACCATTCGTTAGAACGATACAATTATCAGGGACAGTCGCCGCATGAACGGCATAACCATCCAGGCCAGCAGTTCAATCATATGGGCCAATTAGTACAGAGATACGATTCTGGAGGAGGCCGGCCCGTAGAACAGTATAACTATCGGGGCCAACTGATAGAGAGACATATCCATCCAAGTCCATCGATGGATCGCTTCAACCACCAGAGTCAGTCACTTGATCGTTATACTCATCAGCAGAGTACTACACCAGACGACCACTATAACCATTATCATGGGGGGCCGCACGAGGGGCACTACGCCTCAGACTCATATGAAATGGCGGTAGCAGGTCCTAGTGGATTGACTGTCCAAAGACATCAGCATGTGCAAGGCATGCAACCGCGTCACTGTGAGAATCATGTGACTGGCCGAACATCTCGTAATTTCTTCATACAGCACTCTGGTGATCCTCTGAATCCGTACGCTTACCGTGCCGGTACACAAACGATTCCGCAACGGGAGAATGTTATGCAGAACTTAGAACGCAGAACGCCTGATACCTATGGCAGATCACATCATACTACGAACCGAATGAGAGATGCGTCCGATTATGAAGATGTGTACTCCGATGAAGGAATGTACAGAAGACCGCTCAGTCCTGTGGCTTATAGTAATATTAGACGAGTTAGTCCAGTGGCTTCCATTGCTTTGCAACATCGTCCTTATAATCCTGTTTATATGTCTGGACCACCAATTATTCGTGGACCTGTAAGTATAAAAAATATTGTACCAATCTAAGAATCAATAATCATACATACCATGCAGTAAGGTTAGAAAAATTAAATTATTAATATGTAAAGAAAACAGATTGAGAAGTGTTTGTTTCTAGATTTTATTTACTATATTTAGTATATATTTGACAAGGAGATACAATATTAATATATAATGTTATTTTCAGCAATCTAATAATATGGGACGATGTCCCCGCACTCAACGACCTGAAAGAGAATTGCCGAATACAATACCACGACCCCATAGTGCCGACTTTTTAGAGTACGAAGCCAATCATCGAAATATCGGTCATCCGAACGTCGGTCACCAGAGACCTAGGCCTAGATCAAGTTTAGATATTACTGCAAATGCATCCGATAATCAATACTATTCGGAACGAAGTTATGCAGAGAATATACGGAGAGAAGCGCAGAACGTGCTGGACATGTTGAATGATCCGGAAGCTTTGGCTAACATGCCGGATGTGGATGGACCTATGGCCGAACGAAGTGAAAGTTCAATAGTTGATGAGAATACAAGTCAAACAGTACCACCAAGGAGCCCAGCTGGTAACAGTGAACCCTATATAGAAGTAAGTTTTATAGGTTTAGTTTCATTGAAATATTGCTTAACTTATTAGATAAAAAACAAAATCGACATTCGGTATACTTATTATATGTAATACAACATTTCTAGTCTGATCAATATCGACCTAACGAGGGAATGGATTTTCCTAACGAACATTTACAACGATCTGCAAGTGCACGTTTAATGCGATCAACCCCGCAACTTGAAAGACCAGTAGACGAGGAACCACGAGTGGAGGATGACCGTAAAGTAAGACATCTTTGACTAATATTTATTTACGTACACATACGAGTATGTATTTATATGTGGAATTTGCACGAGTCTGAAATATACCATTCACTTGTATATTATGAATATAAAATAAATGTTACGTATACATCACCAGCAACGTACTCAAGCGTAACATTAATTATTGTTCCACATTAAGGCTAGTTGTAGACTGTCTGTATTTATAATTTACTACCTATTCATAATTAGATTTACATAACTTTGTCGAGTTACGAATTGTTTGATTTCTTGCTCATCCAATTTAATTTATTTGTTACATATATAATGATACTAGTATGTACAAATATAACTGTAAAATATTGAATAGCTGATAATTGTTTGAACATTATGCATTTCAATAGCATTGTGTAGTATGTTAATTTATTACAGAGAGAAGAATCAATGAGACGGTTATTGGAATGGAAGCAACGCATGTTACAATCACCGTTGAATCGCAAGTTTCAGAATAGTTATGAGTACTGTGTACGAGCTCAGAGAGATTATCAAAGTCTTCCGCACGACAATCGTACAAACGAACAAGATCCACCATACAATAGCTTCTCATCGGACGATGAAGGTAGGTGGCTGAATGTCTATATTCTATATGTTATGATCTGATTTCTGTAGTGGGAGCAGTTGCTTCAGTTCTCAGTATTAATGAAGGTTAGTTTAACATGGGACGAGTTGTACACGCTGAGAACGTTACTTATCCTGCCCTACTTTACCACCCCTTGTCCTACGCCCCTTCCCTCGTTGCTATGTTATCATACCTGTACCTGTCCAGTTACTACTGACCTATATAATTCAGTAAATAGTAGTAGCGTTGTCTAGCGCGCTATAGTGTATTGGTTTCTTCGGCTCCACTGTTGTATGTCTAGTCTAATTTGTTACGATTATGCCAGCGGTCCTTCCTGCCTATAAATAAGCCGTGTTGTCTGCTTGGGATGTTTCTTATCTACCACTTTTATTCACTAAACTTTTCATATATTCAACTTTACTAACCGATTAATTAATTTTATCATAATACATATTTATTATATATTGTATACGTAACCTACATACGTATGTATATGATGTATGTAACTAGTACGTTCAGTGATGTTACTACTTACTAGTACATATGTGTGTGGACGTGTATATGTTGGTAATGGTATCGTGGCTACTACATTGGAAATTGTCATTGCTCCGTGCACATATATCCACCCATATATGTGAATGTTTGTTTTGCTCGGTTCAGAACAAAGCGAACAAGAGACAGAGGCGCATAGGCAGCACTTGCAGGCAGGACGGACCACGGATGGCCACCCGGACAGTTCTGTACTTACTCATTCCCCTGTTTCTCATATGCCACTGTCGCAACCTGCCGATCGGCCTGTATACAGTCCGTATCCCGTTAACGTCCCTGTCGAATCGAACGATGATAGTTCCGATTCCGATAATAAAACTCACATTCGTGTTTCAACCACTGTTTCTTCCGGCAAACAAAAGCAGTTCAGATCTGCGGTCTTTACTACTAGTACTAATACTACTATTACTACTTCTACTATTACTACTTCTACGATTACTGCAACTACAACTGCTACAGTTACTGCTACTACTACTACTACTGCTACTGCTTGTGAAGGAACAGTACAAGCCGCCAGTGCATCCACAAATACCAGTGTCTCTGTCGACAATGACAAAATTGTACAGATAAATGAAGAAACACAAATAATCGATGTCGCAAAAGTAGAGGAAAAGCAAGCGAATACGGATGAAGATGAACAAGTATACGAGGACTTACTAATTGCGAGTTCAGAAATGACAAGCTCTACTCCTGCACCAAATAACCCAGAAGAAAATTATATGACAATGACATCAAAACAATCTGTCCTTGTTCCTTGGTCCTCGCCGTGCAAAGAACAGACACACGAATCAAATGGCACTGAAAATGATTACATGGAGATGACTAGAGGTCTTACAGCGCTCGTCCTTGACTGTGATCAAAACGATGATGTGACTAATGATGATAATTTCGGTTTACACATTGACGTACAACCGTATGAGACTGTTAGTTTTGGAGAAAACAGGATCGAACCGGTTTATATGGAACTAAGTCAACCATCTACCAGTGGCAAGTCAGTGTTGAATACGTCGGCAAATAAAAATGATGATAAATCAGATTTGCCTGACATTCTAATTGCTTCCAAGGATACGTTTAGTAAAAATACAAAATCTGACGGTTCTGATGCAGATGACGAAGCATCTAAAGAACTGGATTCTTTAGAAGCTCCCTGCCACCCGAGATTCAGTCTATCAGACACGTTCAGACCGGCATCGTATTACCTTGGTGCTAGTCGAGTTCGAACAGAATTCCATGATAGTTCTGATAGCGAACTGGTTTCACCTCCACCGATTCCAACGTCACCTTCGCTTATGGACGACTTGGATAATTCATTTTATCGGCAAGACCGGAATACCGATGATTTATCGAACGTTACTGTAAGAGATGAAGATACATCGATACACAGTGTAAGTTCAGATCTAAGGAAGTACCATAGATCATCTTACAACAATGTCACCAGTGCCGAACACAATATTTCAAGTAGCGGTACTGAAAATGAACGAATGCTTAAACGCCGTCCGTTATCAGAAGATTTTTACAACGAAATTGAATTAGATTTCGATGAAAGTATTGATAATATAAACGTAGACAGAATATTACGAGATTTGGAAGTTTCAGATATAAGGAAACAGTATAGATCACCACATAACAACGACGTTGACAGTGAACAAAATTTTTCAAGTACTACTGATAACGAACGGTTACTTAAACGTCGTCCACTATCAGAAGATTTTTACGATGAGGTAGAATTGGATATTCATGAATCTACCATGGATACAATAAATTTAAACAGTTCGTTAAGAGATCTAGATGACAGCAACAATGGAACTGCGGAGTCTAATATTTCATTAACAGGCACTGCTCCCAGTTTTTCCCATGTTAATACCAGTTTCATTGAGGAATATATAAACCAGACTCCGCCTCAGCACGAATACGAGAATCTGTGTATACCATCAACCAGTGCTTATGGAACTGGTGCTGCAAATATCACACCACTAACATCTGAAGATCAACAGAAGGATCAGTTCACGAATTCTACCAACGAAACACATTTCTTTTTATATCATCCATTAAACGCACCGCCTGATATTTCGTTCAATGATTGTTATGTTATGCTCGATGACATGACATCCAATGAGCCAATGTCTGAAGAGCCAACTTCTGAAGAACCAAACGTACAACAGTTGTCCAGTCGTAGAACGTCACCCAGCTCGAGAACAGATAACTCAGTGATTAATGGCAATGATCTTCCGATTAAAGTCGGCCCAGTGAGCATTGCAGCTCCGTACTATTATTCTGATTTGTCCTCTACTACCATGTCCACATCCACAATTTGTAATACACCCATTTATTTTGTCACTTTGAATAATCAACGCAGCTTCGCGAATGTGGGTAAAAAAGACATAACACGTATCGTAAATCCAATTCATTGTAACAGTGGATTAAGTAATTCTAGTCAGTCCACATCGGGTCAGCGACAAGATTTGGACAACACTGTCACAGAAGCAAGATCTGTATCAGCAGATTTTCTCAATCTAGCTGATAAATCTGGTCAAATCGATAAGAAAAACATCTATGAATCTGATACTTTAAAACGGGCCAAAGCTATGGATTCTGTTAGCAGCCTGCAATCGAATCCTGAAACGGTTAACTTGTATCCATCGTATCTTAGTGAGAAACAGTTCAGTTCCAATGATTGTAATGATGCAAACGCGATGCGTAGAACACATTCTCTGGAAGGTTTGCTGGAGAATGTGCTGAATGAATCTACAACAGCGGCCCCTTTGTCAAGAGGAACGCAACATGAAAACAGCGTCGTTGTCAGTGATGGCAATGAGGGTAGCGAAGTGTGGGAAGAGGACAGTGTGTGGAGGGAAAGACTTCGGATTGCCAGTCTCAGACATACACGTTCTTTGGATGATCTGGATAATCTTGGCAGTGAGCATAATAGCAGTATTAATATACAACAACAGCAGTTGTATAACAGTCAGTCAGCTGAACATCCATTAGATGATGACGATTTCGATGTGATAGAAGATTTGTGCGTATTTGACGAGCACGATTTGTACAAAGAGATTGCACTTGGCGATGATGTAAACACAACTAGTGAACTGGAGTTTTCTGACAGTGCCCAGGAACAAGAGAGCATGGACAGTCATATAGATAAGATAGTTAGATATATGTCAGATCGGGAGACACTTCGACACTGGGATTTGTTGTCCAGTGCACCGTCTGCACCGCAAAGTGTAGTAAGTAATAATAAGATCAGTTGGGTAAAGACAGTTGGCCTGACAGTAGACAAGGAGCAGGGGAGTAGTAAGGACAAAGTCCACGAACAAACTGAGACCGATGCACAAGATACAGGTACATGTTGTTTATTTGCTTAATTCATTAATGAAGCGTGTTGTCCCGGTATTGCATGGCGCATGTTAATGAGCATTATGCTGTAACAAAGTCATATAGTCGCAATGTAACGCATTGTAATGCTCCTTTACATGTTAGCCAGTCATTCTACTGTATCCATATTTGGCGTGACACATTGTACTATCGTACGCTAAGCATGCTACTAGTTGCGGCTGATTAGCGCGTACAAATTAACCGGAATTACACACGTGTATGTTGTAATTGGTAATTACAATGCTGGAACTAATAGCATGCCCATATACGAGTCCTGTTTACATGCGGTTCCGTTACATAATTGTTATTGATTCACTGGAATTACGTGTACAACAATGAAGTTCATTAATATGCCATGTTCTTATCGTGTTCATACAATAATATTAGAATCAAATTACGTGTCCTTCATTTATATTACACCTTATTTTCGGTATCAGTGATTTATTATTTTCATTTGCTCTCTGCATCAGCAAACGCTTTCATATTCAAGGTATTATACAATTATATAGTAAATAAAAATATGTCTGCTTGTATTACGGTTTCGTTCGGCAGGGGAGTAGCAAGCAGTAGATATTTTAATACAGTATAGCTTAAACAAACGTTAATAGTCCGTCCTTCAGTTATCCCTCTGCGTTCTGCTAATTACTACATTATAAGTACTATCCTAGTACGACTCGCATAAGTGATATTGCCATAAATGACTTGTGCACATTCTGTGATACTATACCGATTTACTTGTGTGCCCAGCTTCTGGTTCCATTACGCTGAATGCCCGTGAAACTTTCCCCCGTGCTGTATCCAAACGTTTGAGATCGCAAAGTGGACAACCACCTGCAGCTTCCACTATGATGGTCCGGCCCAGAACTAAAAATGCAGAACGTTCTATGTAAGTTGTTGCATTGTCACTTTCAAACTACTGGCTCACGTTTCTGTAAATTAATTTGCACTTTGTAACTTGAATAACACGCACAAATACATTTGAAGATTATATGCAATATCTCTAAAATATTATGTAGTAATAATAACATATTTATTGTACTGTTTTTATTTGACCGTTTTTAATAATATTTCGATATTTTATATTTTAAAATAGTATATGTATAAAATTTCAATATATTTTAAATGTTTGTATAGGTCTAATCCACATATTCCACAAAGAAAACCCGATTCCAGTCAAGAAATTGATGTAAATGAGCAGGTCAGATGCAAAAAGGTAGGAAATTACATCATTATTATGTAGTAACGGTACTTCACTTATTATGTGACTCATAGAAACATTATTACGTATAATTTACTTCTAGTTCTAAATAGTTTATTTTATTTATCATTATATTGTTTTCATAGATTGATAATTTCACAGTATTTTTAATATTACTGTTTGTCACATACTGAGTGAAAATATTGTTACAATCGTAGTATCAAGTGACAGGTTTGTTTGTAAAAAGAAAAAAAAAACGAAACATGCATTTATAAGCAAAACAACACACATAGGAAATCAAGTCAAAACACAAGAAAAAATTAGTGTGCAGAAGAAATATTACTTCTTCTTATTGAAAAGAAATTGTTGAAACATAAGTACATTGTAAACTGTAACATGAATATAGGCTGGCTGGCAGTGGAATGGCAGGATAAATATGTCCGCGGGCGAATTACTGGGCAGGACACATGAAGAACTCGTACTGTTGTTGATCCAGTTACGTCGTCAGAGTGCCAATACTTGCCACGCCATCGAATCCTGCTATGCCGAAATTGACAACATACAGGTCTGCGCCCAGCAATATAATCGCCTGGATGTTGGGATTTTCTATGCTAATCTAATGTATTAAACTATATTTCACTAACATGAAGTGGTTGGTTACTGGCAGACACCGCTGTTAACTCTATTTCTACTTAATATCTAATGTGTAGTAGTGTCATGCGTGGCTCAGCAACTAATATTTGACAGTATGTAGATAGGTTAGCACAGGTTTGCTTATTTCACTTATACCGAATTTCAGTATTATTACTGTCAGAAACAATAACAAATTATATTGTAAAATTGTTTATATAATTTCATATATAATTAATTGGGAATCAGTAATAACGCTGCTCTATATACTCTTGACATTTTTGTTTAAAACACTTGGTACACGCTTTTTTATACGTTGAATTCTTACAGTCGCAAATAAACAAAATGGATGCAACAAAACGGCTAGAAAATTTACAGAAACTGGAGCATTTGAAACAACATCTACTAGAATTAGAGAAACAAGTAAGTCTAACAATTATTCTAGGTACAACTTCAGTAACTGACATTTTGTTTCCCGTAGTATGAAAAGGGTAAACCATTGGTGAATTTGGTTGACAATATGGTTAAATTGGGATCCCTGTACCGCAGTCCTAATGATCACAAAAGTGCTCCTCATGTGCGTGATCGTTTAGAATTCAACCAACAAATACAGGAACAACGCCTACTAGCGGAAGAAAGAAGAGACTGGAACAGACTTAGTCCAAATCATATGCAGCTACAGACAAAAGTGCAACAACTCTATCAGTTAGATAAACTATTGCAAAAAGAATCGGGCACATTACAGGGTCTACAGCACGATAAAGAGAAAATAGAAAGAGCTTTAGGTGGTTTGAGGCATCGGCTCAACCGAAGCCATAGGAATCCTACTGAAGTTGAGCAAGCTCGAAAACAACAAGCACTACTCGAAAATGAATTGAGCAGAGTACATTTTATGTTAGCTCAAAATTCAAAGGTAATTAATTAAATCATAGAATACGTTTATTACATTTCGTAAATAAACTATAAATGAATGAATTAAATGTGTACTTTTACAGAAACTGGAAGAAACAGTAGCAAGTAACGCGCGATTGGAACAAGAACTGTTAGTTCTTCGACAGAAACTTCAACTTTCCAGACAACAAAGAAATTCACCGCAATTTTCTAATGCTGGTAAATAAAATTGTTATTCTTTGATATTAAATTAAATATAATACATTTCTAGTAAAATTTTATCGATAGATTTTAATCGTATTTACAAAATATCTCAATGCCATAGTAGTGGAACATGCACAGATGTAATTTCAAAATGTTATCATTGAAATAAACCTTAAAAATGTGATTTAGTTATCTTTGTAAACGATCTAGTATGTAAGGTAACACGAAAAAATGTTTCTGACATGCTATTTAATCAATAACAGTGAAGGTCAGTCATATTATTAACTGTTACAGGTGATAGTTTACCATGCGCCGCCGGTACAAGTGCCATGCTAGAGGCTGAGTTGCATCGAGTTCAGTCACTTGTGGGCGACTTGCAGCGACAACGACAAGAACTTAGCACGCAAGTTCGACAGTTGACTGACCGCTCTCATAGTCTCAGTCAACAGATACATCCGACCTATGAATTACCCGTCCAGTACGGTCCTGGTGAACATATTGTGCACGCACATACATTTCCACATCAAGGTAATGGATGTTTCTTACTATTTGTACAACTCAAACATTTCTAGTAATGGATGTTAGAAATCTGGTATACTTAAAATATGTGTTCGTGTTCATTCATTGCAATATATTTCGTGGTATTCTCGTTCTATAAAGATAATCATTAATTCTTTTCAGTATTTTTTGTTTGTTTTTTTGTTTAATAAGACAAGGATCACTTATTACGACACCAAGACAAAAATGTCCAAATTTTACCTATTGGTTGTAGCAGGTTGCAATTGTGGTTACGGGGAGAGATTCAAAATTTAAAATCAGTTTCGCGAAATGAGTTACGGCTGTTGAGATAATTTCGATTTTTGGGTCAAAAATTACCGTACCTCACCAATAGTTGTAATTCAGTCTATTTTGTTGTATATTCTGAAGATGGTATTTGTTCACAGCTAATAAGAAGCGAGTAAATACTTACTGGAGGGAAACTGATTTAGATAACATGCACAGCACTGATCATGGTATAGATGGCGAATATCAAAGTAAATCTAGACCAACTACTCCACTCTATATAAATACTGAGCCCACTAAACATGTATCAGAAAGTGGTTTATGCTATAATAGGCCTACGAGTTATGATTATCAGTGTAACGAAGATAATCTGCAACAAAATACAGGTAATTCTTTAACTTTTCCATATATTGGCTGCAGTTGTGTAGTTTTGATATTTTTATTTGGAGCCGGAACGCGTACCCGCTATGGTGTATTCTCCGGACTGTAGCATCATAAGTACATGATAGAAATACAGTAGTATTTGTGAATTATATAATATGTACATATGTTCAGGGTTAATTCCACAAGAAAAACAAGAAATTAAGACTGTTAGAATAGTTAAACGAGAGAGTGAAAGACGACAAAGAGATCGAGAGAAAACTTCAAGTAACGCAGTTCCTGGTCACAGTGGATTACAACAAAAATGGGATATGGTCGTTGAAGAAGATGACCATTCGTCCAATTCTCTGCATGCTTCCTCTTCACATAATGATGCTAGTCTGACTTCTGGTATATCGGAGGGCCCTAGGTCGAAAAAACTGTCAGCAGTAAGTATTTTGTATTATATATACCTCCGGCGATATATTGTACAATTAAAGGAATTTATTATTTTGAAAAAAAAGTACTTATCTCTTTGTGCAATTACAAAGGTTTATTATATGCTATTCAATGATAAATCTAACTATAGAAATATTTTTAAAATATTTGAAAATTATAATTGTCTTTATTACCTTACAAAAATGTTGAATTTTTTCTGAAACATTTCAAACTGGCTTTAAGAGAGATACATATAGTTGTTTGGTTATTACAGGTGGATAAAAGCAACAACATTTTAAATCGTCACGTTTCAATTTCAAGTCCTAGTTTAAGTTCACAACTTGAGTCTTACAGCAGTGAAATTCCATCATCTTCCAATGATATGGGACTGGATAAGTCTCCAGTTCTATCACCAGTGTTCAAGAGTGAAGCAGCACGACAAATTATTATTGAAATGTCAGGTAAAATATGTTTCCTATATTTTATAGTATAAATAAACAAGTATTTATGTAATTGATTGATTTGACAGGAGTATCTTCTGAACCGAGTACATTGAAAAGTTCTGCACGAAGGATGGTGCCTAAAGAGAAAAGGAGACATTACACTGCTCCCCATAATAATATTATAATGAAAAGTTTGAATAGTCTTCCAACAGAAGATTCTTTTAATAGAGTGGTAAGTTTGTGTGGAATAAGTGAAGTGATAACACTTATGTGTTTATTAAATGTGTGTTTAGGAGACTAACAGTAGACGAGCACGAGATGATCTAGATATGGAAAGAGCATTACGTCAACGAAACGATACGCCCGATGTAGTCAGATCGACCCTGAGTAGTAAAGAACTGAAATATAACGAGAGTACAATAGACAATATACTTGGAACACCGAATAAAATAAGCATACCCGAGCGCTACATACCTGAACAACTACCTCAGCTGTCACCCGAGGAACAACAACATCGGTTGAGAAAAGTCGAGTCAATAAAGAAGATGCTATCAGACACAACGATACTGAGTTCTAGTGCTTCCGCTTCAGTGCCTAGCAGTAAGTGATTCACCACCGTCTCTCGCTCTCACTGTCTAGGCTGTTTAGTTAACTATATAATTATTCTGTTATTAGGTAGCACCGAGGTTAAGAATGCCTCTGGCTCTTTGGTTGCCAAGGCTACGTCTAAAATGGTGGAAGAGAAGAGACAGCGTGAGCACTTGCTCCAGCTGAATCAGATCCTTGCTAAACAAGTAATGGAGATGAGTAAAATTGTAGCAGGTGAGGACGAGTCGAAGACCTCGTTTGCATGACGTTTGCCGTGAATGCATTCACTTAGTATGGCTGCAAGAGTTCGTTTAGCTACCTGACTTGTGTGTCCCTTAGGTTCCAATACTACAAAAGCCCAGCAGTGATCAATCCTCTGTGCGTGTGTTCACAAAATAACTTCTGTTTTATTATTTACATATGTGTTCAGGTGTGTTGCATTTTCATTTAATGCTATTTTATTATTTTATATAAGGATGACTTATTTATTTTTATTTTGGCTAGGTTAGCGCTATATAGATATGTGAATGATATTTGTATCTGTGTGTGCGAGGGTGCGTACGTACGTATGTTTATGTATTATTATTATTTATATTTATATTGTTTGAGGCACTGTTTGTTATGCTAGTCGTCACACGTGTTCGTTCGTTCTCATTTGGTAATTGATATTGTATATTGTCATTCGTGTGATGTGTTGTGGTTGGTTTTACAGTGAAGGCACTTGCCAAGTTGCCCCTCGAACCACAAAAAGTAAGTCTGGAGGAGGACGATTTGTCACCCATAACACCATTACCTTTGTATCAACAACGTGATAATTATTACAGTTAAATCAACAAACATGTATTCGTTATAACGGTAACTTGTATTTCTAGACGTAAGTAAACTAAATAATCACTACTGGATTTATGGGATTGTCAACTATTTATACAAATGATGAACGGAGGTTGTGTTATATTGTTTATATTTATTGTATATAGTATACTTACTTATTGTTTGTTTCACATTCATTGTTGTTTGATCGGGAGGTTGGATTGCGATTGCGTACTTAATAATATGATGAACTACTGTGTGATTTTACAAATGGTACACTTCAATTGGATGATTTGTTATTTATTATTAGTTAAAATAATTAGATATGTGTACACGTATCTACTCGCTTTATTACGCTGAGGACTCATTCGGAATTTACACACCAGTGACCGTTGCCAGTGCTGATTATTAATATACTGACGTTTTGCTCATTGCTGTCTAATGTGATCATGATATTATATTTACATTTGATTGATTTAGCACTGGTAAACGTATTGGTGCAATTTTATTCCTACGAATGCTGGTTCATACTTTTACACTAGTATCATTCCCATATATACATTTACAGTGGAACACGATTAAGACGAAAATACATAACAAAGCATCGGTTAAAACGAATGTAATTCCATAATAAGGCTTTCCATATAAACAAATCCAGTTAGAACAGGTTATATAAAATGTCAAATACGAATATTTCATTTTATCCCTACAATATAAATCTATTTAAAATATTTCAAATAAGACCAAATGCCATACAAAGTGTGTTTTTCCTAATTTATTTAGTGGCTGTGTAGTTGTTCGAGATATTACGAATATTATTTACTATATGTGAACCAACACTTTCAATTTTATATCTTGAGTCATCCAATAGTATATTGTTTATTTTTCAAGTGTGTGATACTTTCGTTTTCCAAATTTCATAATTAGTCTTTTAAAATAAAAACCGATTAAGGCCTAAACATAATGAAACGCTCCATCAGTTTTGTCTTGAACGATTTCCACTGTACATAATATAATAACAAGTACTTACGTATATTGAATTATATTCTGAATGGAGTAGGTTGGATTTGTGTGTGAGTCTGAAGTGTTTTATTTACGTTATATATTTGTTAATTTATGGAAAAGAGCAATTGAATAGAAAGGGCAGACGTTGAACGAAGGCCGGACAATAAGTAGTGTGTTCTTCTCTATCTATATTATTGTTGTTTTTATACTAAGTAGAAAAGTTTACAGCGGTTCAAGTTATTTCTAGACGTGTTACCTTCTTCTTGTACACTCGTATATTATTCAATTTGCTCAAAGATGCGATTGTTATTATAAATGCGTATAAGATGTTCTGTCATTATTTTGAAACTGTCTCTTTGAGTATTTTACTAGTTATTTGGAGAGCGGTGAAGGAAGTCAATACAATAATTATGAACAACTGTAAATCTGTGATTTATATTTACAATTTTAATTATCTACGATGACATCACATGTTCAAAGTTTAAATTTGTTCTTTTATATACATATTTTATATAATAAAATTAAGTGAAACCTGATATACATTATAATTATTACACTGTTAAAATTCTCTGTGACATTTGTAAATGCATAATCTGCCGCACATGTTAATAAAAATATCTTAGTATTATGGGTACATCGTTTACTGTATATTGTCCGTTTTATTTCGCTTTCCCTTGGGCAGCTACAGCTGCCATTGCCTTTTTTACTGTTTCCTCATCACCTAGGAACTTCAGACTTCCGTTCTGTACCGGTTTCAATTCCTCATCCAACTCGTATACAAACGGAATGCCGGTAGGTAAGTTCAGACCCATAATTTCTTCATCACTAAGTTCTGTACGAAATACAAAGCATAATAATAACTAATTCAGTTACAGCACTGTTTGAGAACTAAAGTAGAATACGTACGATCTAAATGCTTGACAATGCCTCTCAAACTGTTTCCGTGCGCAGCGATCAGGATCTGTTTTCCTTCCTTGATTTGTGGCACGATTACGTCGTTCCAGTAGGGAAGCGTTCGTGCAATGGTCAGTTTCAGGGACTCGAACATTGGAAAGTCACCTGGAGCTGGTCCACTCGCATATCGTGCATCTTTCACGATGTTGTCATAGTAAGGATGATCTTGTTCCATAGGTGGAGGTGGTACATCGAAACTACGACGCCAAATAGCCACTTGAGCCTCACCATACTTTGCAGCAGTTTCAGCTTTATTCAAACCTGTCAGACCACCGTAATGCCTCTCATTCAAACGCCAGGTCTTCTCAACAGGAATATCATTCTGTCCAATTTCACTCAAAATAGAAGCTAATGTTTTTTGGGCACGAGTTAGAACGGACGTATGAGCAATATCAAATTTATATCCAGCATCTTTTAAAGCTTTGCCGGCAGATACAGCCTCTTCTTCACCTGTAACATGAGTCAGGATAGATTTGGAAACTCTTAAAGGTCATTGCAAAGTCAAAATTATTTTAATTATATTTTTACCTTTCTGACTTAAATTGGCATCGTACCAGCCACAAAATAAGTTCTTTTGATTCCATTCACTTTCGCCATGTCGCACCATTACAATTTTATAAGTTTTGCCCATTTTTGATAATATTTTTATTATTTTTGAAACTGACAGTTTTGAAATGCTACTTGACAGTTCTTAATATACCCCCACCGCTACTGAAATAATAATATGAGAGGAGTAATTCTTAGCTTAAACACTGACGTAACATGTACGTCATCAAAGTTAAAATTACACTAGGGAACAGGAAATTTGTATAAATTTTTAATTTTAATTATTTATATTTATTTTGATTAAAGCTCATTACATAATACAATCTTACTAACAATGTAAACACGTCCTTGCACCATTTCATTGTTTACGTAAGCTACATAACTATGCACAACCAAAACTTAATAGAGCACAGGAAATTGTTATATTATGTTTATTAAAGGTATACGGACATGTGTATATTGATAGTAGATATGTGCTATTTAAACTCTGAATCCAACATTAAGTTTCCGAACGCAACCCTTTTGTTCGAATTCTTCTTCCTGTTATCCAATTTGGCGTTTTCTATCTCTCTTGAGTATAGTGCTGTTGCAATGTTTTGTTTGTCATGGCAGAAATATATTTAAATTTGTATATAATAACTTGTATACAGTTGACATACATGTGGTACCCAAATGAAGACTGATGAATTCATGTATGACAAATATTTATATAGCCATTACATAATTTTGTTTACTGATGACACCAATGAAATTGTAGGGTCCTGGAGTGAGAATGTTGCCGACTACGGGCCACTTTAAAAGTTTCAACTGCCCATTTTATGAAACCTGCATATGTGAGAGGCCTTATTGCCACTTTAAGCATTCCAAACGGGGTACGATGGATTTTTATTTATTTGAGTCTTTAGTAACAGTTTTTTTGTTGTAGAAAATATCAGTGACACAAACCTTATTTCTGAGTTAGTGTCCAAAGCAGTTCATAAAGTACTAAGTAATAATTTGGGTTCACCGACGTCAGACGCAAATGAAAGAACAAGTGACGTAGAAGAACCTGTTGTGTCTGCACCCAAGAACGTAACCTATAACCCTACACCTATAGCAGAGTTAAACAAATATAAGAGCCAAAATGTTGCAACAGAAAACATTGAACAGAAGAAAAATCGACACATTCCTATTCAGTATACACCAGAACGCCCTCCTCGTCCTGTCAACGCGAGTTACAGCTCACTGGAGTATGTTGTCGAAGATTGTACAAAAACACCAGGGGGTTACAGTCCAACCCCGAAAACTTACTCAACGTCAATCAGTTACGTACCAAGTTCCATAAAATCATTAAGTGCCAATTTATCAACCAGTGCTAGTAATTCTGCTACTTCCGATTCATACGCATCAACGGAATCAAGAAATCAAGTGTATGTGCCTTCGAATATATCTAGTGATCCATTGAGTAGTACGTCATCTAAAGCTTCTGAAGTGAAATATAATCCCACACGAAATCTTGACACTGAGACGAATTTAATTAAAAGTGAATATGTCCCCAAGTATAATGACGAATTTATCGACGATTTCATAAATGATCCAAATATATTCGAGCCATCTAAGATTGACGGCAAAAAGAATAGTGAAGCACAAAGTAAAAGTAAAACTAAGAGCAGTAGCCACAACCATGAATCAAAGAGTGATAGTAAATCAAAGAAGAGCTCTAGTCACGGTGTATCATCGAAGGACAGCTCATCAAGAAGCAAGAAATCTTCTGAATCTGATAACAAATTTAGTTCGCATTCACATTCGGATAAAGATAAACATAAAAGTAAAGTTAGTGAACGATTAAATGAACATAACGGTAAACATAAATCAAGTAGTGATAAAGACTCCCACCATAAACACAAATCTAGCAGTGATAAACATAAAAGTTCGCGATCTGACAAACATAAATCGCATAGTAGCAAAAGTAGCCATAGCAATGGTAAATCTACATCCAGTGACCGTGATAAGTCAAGTGAACGGAACAGATCTAGTGAACACAGTAAATCTAGTGAGCATAGTAAATCCAGCGAACACAGTAAATCTAGTAGCCGCAGTAAATCTAGTGATCAGAGCAGGTCTAATGACCGTAGTAAATCGAAAGATAAACACAAGACAAAACATAAGTCGTCATCATCATCATCTTCATCAACGGACAAACACGAGGATACCAAACCTGTCAAATTATTACAAGAATCAGGTATCGTATTATCTATTGAATAACAGAATACATACACTTTCAATTACGAGACATTGGAGAATTATTTTGCTCTTCTTTAACAATTTCATTCAAATACAGTTATGTAAATTGTTAGTTGCAGTATATACAATGTAATACTACAATAGCCAATTGATTTAAGATAATATGATTAACAATTATATCATGAAAATGCAATACATACTATTAAGTTTTATTTGAGTGTTATATGTAACATCTAAATTTCCTGTTTTATTATTAACAGTTATTTTTAATATGTATTTATAGAAGTTTCATCAACAGTTTCAGAAGACGAAAATCTACAATTTGATGATTACATTTCGGACGATGAAATATACGATTCCACATTGGAAGAGTGCAAGCGAATATTCGAAGAATACCAGCCTCCCGCGGAAGAATCTCAGGCAAAGGTAAAAAAATACATTATACATATTATAACATTAATAATGTAAACATCAGGCTAGCATTTCGAATTATAATTGTTATAAAAATGGCGATTTTCGAGTCAAGTATAGTCGCATATCGGTAATGCATGCATTTCTTTAAGTAAGTTCTTAAAAGAAAGAAATTAATATAAACTTCCCTTGCATAAATCTCTCTTCAGTTCGCCTCTGACCATGCGCCAGGCCCGTACTTAACTTCGACTGAACGTGTATAAGCTAGAAATATAAATATTTACTTTGAAGTTAATACATAGCAATTCTTGTCAACTACAATTTTTAACGCAAATTCTTTGCACATAGTCTGCCGTCTATATGATTGACTCTAAATAGACCACATTATTAGTGCCCCAAGTTTAGATCGGCTAAGCTAGTTATTACAAATGCCAAATGATTTCTTTTATTACATAAGCAGAGAAACAGTCTCCAAAGACAGACATTATAATTGTCGCCGTGAAATTTGTTTAAGACGAAACTAAGGTGATCACAATATTTTTAATTGTAAAACAATTAGAATATTACAGGGCAACCAGTGTTGAAATACAGTGTAATGTGATGCGTGTATGAGTGCTCAGAGAACATTGACAAAACTGTACCTTGTGTGTGTGTGTCAGGTTATGATAAATAAAACACAATATGTTTTTTATGGAGTGACTCACCCTGAGCGAAACTGCATGTGCCAGTGAACAATGTTGAGGCAGAATGATTTGAGCACTGTGGTGTTACCTCGAAATTATTTATGCAGTTTCACTCATTGGAGACGGCTCCAAAATTTTATTTTTCAATCTAAGTGATACATTCAAGTAACAACAGGAAACTAATAACCCATATATTTCGGTGAATAATTTGGAATTGCTTTATATTATACTTGGGTCTGGGCTTCTAGACAGTGGACATCGGCTTCTGTTTGTATTGTAGCAGCCTCGTGCGAGCCTAGTGCGACCATTTCGTGCTGGTTTTCTTCTTCGCTTATGTCCATTGCTTGATTTATATATCCGTTATTTCCAGTGGGATTAGTATTCTCGATAACTTCGGTATTTGCTGTCTGAGCATAGCAGGGTGTTGTGCGTTGATTCTTGCATGCTTCCCGGGGACGCATACGAGAAGGCACGCACACATATATTACGAGTGGTGGTGCTGGTTGGATAACTCGCCAGATTGCTCTGTACAAAATATAAGCTATTACTGCTCTAGAAAACTTTGACGCCGGTTTCAAACACTCATAATAGCAATATATGTATGTCTTACCTGCATAACCTGCTAAATGCACTTCTCAATCTCGATATTATAGAGTTGAACACACTCATATTTACTTGCAAAGAAATGTTCAGTAATATTTTTAATGAATGTTAAAATAAAACTGAAAAGATTTTAACACTGTAAAGAAACGTCTTTCCCGTTAAAAGGTTTATTCAAGAATGAAATTCAAATGAATAAATTGTTGTTACTTACATATCCGTCGTCGTCATTTGTTATTGTTGTTGTAACATGAAGCGCGATCGGTTCAAATAACCGAATTTTATTGATAACACGTTTGAAGGTATAATCGTGAACTAATAATGCACCAGGCGTTAGTCGTTTATAATATTTATCAAAACAGTGGGATATTTTAAAATAATAGCAAATGCACTAGTGAATTTGTAAACAAAGTATGTTTATATGAAGATAATTCCTATATCATTATAAATCTACAGAGAATTAATAACTTTATTATACAGTATTTTTAAAAATT
>JAGJTL010000016.1:1793363-1806860 GCA_022063505.1 Calosoma granatense
CGCGTGTGCGAATAACACGTGTATATGTATGTACGTACATTGTACGGCAACATTTTGTATGCTACAAAAGCACAAACGTTTCGTTTATGATATACAGATCATAAAATTGCATACCGTGCCGACTGTGAAATTTTACGAACGGCACGCAACTATATTCAGAGACTTTTGTGCTTGAGTCTTGGATGAATTGTGACTTACGTAGTGTTGGTGTCATTACGAAGAAAGAACGATGCTTACGTTCTAGATGATATGGCTCATTCCAGCTCGCAACATTTACGACGCTCGAAAACGCAACGCGGTAAATTATACTCTCATTTAAAGCTTCTGAAATGTGGCTCTATTATATACACTCGACAAAAATGGCAGTTAAATGAAATACACGTCGTCTTCGTTCATACTGAAATAGACCAGACAAACATTATCTCATTAGTATCTACTCATACGTCGAACTAGTGTTGCATGTTTACTAGCTGTATCAAACATATAGTGGCCAAACGTCTTTATATTTTTATTTTTGAATACAGTATTTAGTTTTATATTAAAACCAAACAAAGTATTGAGCAGGTACATACAAATATAATTTCATCTAAACTCTTGTTCTTTAACTCAGATTGCCAGATTGATGTTAAATTATTAATCTACGTCCCCAAAAAAACCCCGGAACCGCAATTTCAACCCTCTACGACCAAAAGGTACAAAGCTGAATTTTTTTTTCGTGGTTTAAATTCGTGTACAAAGAATATTCTAATAAAAATACACTCAATCAAATTCAATTATGTATTCTTTATCTATAAATATACATTTACTTATATCTATTTTATAAATATTGCGTTTATTTTACAATAATTATTAATTATTTTATAATAATTACTACACTGTAAATGTATTGATTCGGTTAAATTTTTGGTACGAGATTTTCTTAATTAAATAGTTTAATTTCAATTTATAAAGAGTAAAAAGAGCACTGGACCTAAACGAACGTAAATGCGGTACACCGATATTGCTTACATTTCATCTTACTGATAGTAACTATTTACCACTTCCACTTGTCAATTAAATTTTAACTAATTTAAACAATTACCGCATGTATGTATAGTTTCATCATATTTTACATAATGTACTGCTCTGATCTAATCAGTATCGGTATATGGTGATTGCATAAGAAGAAAAGTCAGCGGATCGGAATGAGAACTGATGTCCAGTTCTATCCAGCAGCTATGCTATATCGTAACGTGCCATTCACACTAGCTATCCAAATTTCTATGGTCGTGTGTATATACGAGACCAATCTCACGGGACAAACTTCAATTTTGCGTGTCGTGACCTGGCGGCATTTGGATTTTGCCGTCGTAGCGGCGGTGTCAACGTTAAAACGAGATTTTGTTTTTCAGTGCGCCCGCCAACCAAACCTTGTGTCCTTTGGGTACGCCATGATGGACTCGCTTTTATTAAGCGACGACCTCCAAAATTTAAATCAAACACATGTTTCATTATGTTCACCGGCGGTACGGCGTAATGCATCATTAATATGGGACCGAGCCGGTTGTTGCAGTTCAACGGTAACTTGGGCATAAGCGGACTCGAGCAGCATGCCCAAACTTCTCTCTCCCATGCTACCATAAGTCTAAATATACGAACGTTTGTATGTATTGTATGTACGTACGTACGTACGGCGAGCCAGCCAGCCAGTATACACCGGGCCCACGCAAACCCTTTTCGTCTTATAAGTTCCTCCAACATTCAACAACGACAGATTTACTCGCCCATAAGCGTACACGTTCACAAATGTTTTTCATGTTCAGAAAAATAGAAAATCTTATTCCCGTGTCTGAGTGTATTACTTTATACTAGTCAAAGTAATTTATTAGAATTTCTATTAAACATATTCGGTAACAATACAAAATTATAAAAAGATTTTATAACGTTCTTCTTATTTTAAATACACAAACATAACGTGAGTGAAAGACAATTATATATAACCTAAAAAACCACACGTACGACCTTATATTCCTACAAAAAGTATTTTTGCCCGGTGTGTATTAAGTATGTGTTATTTGTAACAATTAAACCTTCTGTAGCATGTTTGTGCGCTTGGCCTATTTATTTTTTTGCCCAAGTGGCGACGCCTATGTAGATAGTAACCTTATACGATACCTGTCGCACGGGAAATTTGTCTTAATAAAATATATAACATAGTTTCTTTTGTTTAGTACATGCCGCCAGTAAAATCATGTACGCATACATTAGCTACACTACATACAGTCACGTGATTAACCCGTTCCAATAAAAAATCAGTTAAAAATGCTTTACATTTGTTATTAATAGTGTTAATACTATTTGTCTTGCAGAGGAATATTTTTATCTGATTTAAAATTAAAATAATGCACGTTTCGAACACAAATTACGACTATGCTCAGTGACTTCGCTCCAGGCTGGTTTATGATAGGTTTAATTTGGGAAATATATCAGCCTCAAGGCGAATTCCTAAAATGGTTACATTATATTCCTCCTTACAACAAGAACCAATAAATTTATGAAGCTTATAGCTATTTCAGGTCTATCAAACTATTAGATTTAAATAAACTAGAATGATCAAATTTGCAGGCTGAATTCATTCGTACTGCTTCTCTGTAAACATCTAATACATTCGTTACTTTTGACATTACAGTATTTTGATAAAAGTTCTGTACCAAAAGGATATCATTAAAGACATGAGAACAATTAAAATATTTTCGTTATATGTACGTTTATAAAATGAAACTATAAGTTTAATTTTTGCAAAAAATAGCTGCTTTCTTTAGTTTTAGTTTAACTTTAACCGAGAATTTGAACTTCGGAAGCGTCGACACAAAGTTACGGAAAGTGGTGGAACGGAAGACTGTCGAATCACGACAATGCGTGTAGACACACGTCACTTCGTGTCTGTCATTTTTTGACAGGTAAAACACATCTATCGTGTGAAAGACAAATTTATCTTACCAGTCATTTTTTAACTTGTGACTGTTCTCCAAATTAATACGTATCGAAAAAGGAATAGAAATTATCAGAATCACCATTATCTGCAGGCGATTGCAAACGGATACATTTCCGTCAATGATTTGAGTGGTAAAAAATCCTGCAGGACAGAACTTGAAATGTGTATCCCCGTTGTCATTAGTATTCGTGTATTAAGCGCACTGATATTATACGCTAGTAGGTTAATTGATTCCCAGTCGATAACACCATAATTGATTGGATGATGGTGACCGAGCGTATGTATTTAATATAACAACGATATAGTTAACCTTATTGTGTGCATTGTTGCGCAGAAAGTTTGTTAAAACAATGGTGAAACATCGAATTACGACAAAACACAAATAACAGATACCAATAACAAGCACATTGGACGTTGCTGCTGTATTTGTTAATTGGAACAGGAAGCATTGTCCACATTGCGGTACAATAACCATTCACTGTTGACAACAACGGATTGTCAATACAAATTCTAAAACAAACGACAGTAGTGTGTCAACCAGACTTTGCCACTATCATTACAACTAAATAATCTTTACTACTGGAATTGTTAGTATGTACACGGTATGTATAATACCTATCATTATGGTATGTGACCAATCACTGTCATCAATCATCATTGAACAGCATAGTTATGCAGTATATGTACACATACATACATACGTATATACATGTTCAATTCTGATTGTTCTCACTTCACTCTGATTGATTTCTTCACATATAATATGTCCCGGAGTCGATAACATGTTGTGTGAGCTATGGTGCGTGTAGTGTATGCAACCATAGTTAAGGGGATTCCCCGCTCCATCCAAAGTTTTTTCCTGCGGGGAATCGGGTTGGGACGAGGTAGTCACTGGGCGGACATAATTTGGTTTTCCCACTACTTAAAAACCAAGTTAGGGCGTTGCAGATTAATACTCGCCAGTAGTTCAATGCACGTCATAGGGTCAGTTTCATTTCATTCTATTATAACCTTGAATCATTATGTTCCAAAAATATTTTTATAAACCCTGATAGATGAATGTATGTAAGACTTGCTGAGATTAAGTATTGTATTAAGATAAGTGATTAACATGAATGATAATGTAATAGGCGTGAAAAGAAAATATTAGTATTATGTATGTAATAATACATGCTTATATAACATAAAAGAGCAAGGGTGGGGGTACAGTAGAATAGGGTGGGATACGTTCCCCACTTCACCGTACCCCCACCACACTCAGCCCCCACCACACCGTACGTGAGATTTCCAAATATCTTTGAATTACAGAATGATCTTTTAAGCAGACATGTAAGTTAACATATTGCACTACGTCCTTTCGGATATATACATATATATATACTAATTTTTGAATGCTTATAGTAGATAATATGTGATAAAATCTATCCATATTTTCACAGTTTTTTGACATATTTTCTTAATATTATTATTAACATTTCTAAGAACTGTCATGCGTAATGCTGCTGTTTCTAGTTTACACTTCTTAACAAAATTAGAAAAACTTTTTAAAATTCAATAGGTTTTAAATCATTTGAAAAAGTGTAAGGCATGTTTTAAGCGCTGTTCACTCGACTAGTGAACCCCCTCCCTAACTTGTGGAAGCGACAGTGGTTCGCATAGTAGTTAGTGAATTGCTAGTGAATGCGATCCTACGTACGTACGAATCGGATCGAAATGCACTATTCCACTTCGGGAGAATGACGATGAAGTACGCATCTAAGGCGTTACCACAGAGAATAAATAGGGGAAGAATGAGGGTGCGAGAATGGAATAGTCCGGGAGCATCTATTACCAGCTGTAACTAACTATACTGAATCGTACAGATCAAGTGCTTCTACTTTTATAACCCTTCTTTGAGGGTAATGTGTTTAACTTTATTTGCTACCATCTTAAACAAATATATGTCTGGCAAATATTATAAAATCACAATCGGAGTTAAATCGTACTTACTAGCTATTTTATAAATAGATAAATTATTAGCAAATTTTTCATACATTTGTAAGGATTAACTTTTAAATTGAATATACATATTAAATATATATTTTTTAAAAATAATTTGCGTGTTTCACTTGCTCATAACCAAATTTACTAAAACAAATTTCAATTAATCGTGTTTTTTTAATAAGTATACTTAAATTTAATTTACTCACTACTACACATAGAATATTAGTTAATAGTTAATCAGTTTAATGGATTTAAATCGTTGACCAAACCTGGACAATCAAGTTATTATTTATGTAGACTAATATAGGTATCAGCATAAAATATAATTTCAATGCGTTCACTAATTATATTGTTTCAATAGCTATTTAAAAATTTCATTATTGCCGGTATAAATTTATTCATATCTATCACAAAGGTGAATTAATGTTAATTTCAAAAGGTTTTATAATATAATATTGCTGCGTTTATATTGTGATGCTTCAAATGACCATTATGTGGATTATATTCTATATTTCTAGTTAATAAATAGCGAAAACGTTTCTAAAATTAATTCATGTACCCATTGTTAATGTATGGTTGATGGTGGAGAGGGCTAATCCTTTGCTACAATAGGGGATTTACGTCATTACACCAATTTATTATGAAATATGAATGTTAAGGCAGTTGAAGAGCATGTGGGTGCACCGTGCTAATTCTGTTTTTGTTCTATCCATTGTGATAAAATGGGTATAATAGTAGTAGTTATGTTTGAATTTAGTGAAAATTGCGAACTAAAACATTTTCAATATTTTTATTTTATTGGCATTTTGATTCTTTGTCATTTCAATGCCCACATTTTCTGTCACGCCTGAAAACACATTATTTCATAGTATAGTTTAAATGTCAATCATCCTTTGCACATTAACTAGTAACGAATAATTTAAAAACAACGTCGGCACCGAATTAATCGTGTTAGTCTGATGCTTACACATTTACGTACTAACGAATTTTGATAAAATTCATTTAACTATGTTAAATATTGTCTAATACTAGCCTGTGCTAATCTGTCCATATTTACACTTTAGTTATACATTCAAATTGTAGAATTAACAGTAATATTTGCCCGAACATATTTGATGTCCTTTATAATGTTAAGTACAATACCATTCTAGAAATAAATAAAATAAATAAATATTATCACTACATAAAATAGCGCACAATTTTCACGTATGAAAATGTTTGGCAAATGAAATTCAATATAAATTTATGTATATAGTTTTCTATTACACATGTACATACATATATATTACTCACAATGAAGTTACATGTATAAATCGATGTAATATTTTATCTGCAATTCTGCATATTTGATATTTTATATTAAATTGAATCCAGTAAGACGACAGTGAATCTAATTGGATTTACTGCAATCCCAAACTTATTTGCTCATCCAGTGTATCTAGTACCTGTGTCTTGTTTCACCTACGTTAAATCGGGTTAGGTTAGCTACAGATTTGTTTGATGTCTGAATATGTACCGAGCAGACATTCATTTACACTGATATACATACATATATACATCCACAGATAAATGGTTCTTGCATTCATATCGCAGACTATACAGTGTATTTCGTGGTTCTACGGTGCTATATACGTGAGAGCATAATAATGATTTCAGTACGGGTTGAAAATCTTATATGTCCTTGTATTATAACAAGATCTAAGTAATTGTTGAGATAATGCAGATTTTTAAGGCTGTATCTCACTAAAGGATGCAGTACTTTTTAACTTTATTTTTAAATTAAGAATGAAAAAATTTCAGTTCTGTGTAGTTTATGCAAAATTGAAACAAATTACGAATTTATAAAATACATACTATTTGACAATATGTATATAAATATAATAACATAATACTGCTAGTAAAGTTAGTTTAAACGCTTATTATATATTGTGAAAAAACAAACAAAATAATTATATCTGAACGTGGCGGTTGGATGTGCTATAGCGAATATAAACTTGTGTATATATTTAAATTCTGCATAATTGTTTACCATTTCGTGTTTATTACGAAACCTTCTAGCCGTCTCACGAACGAACCATGAAACAAATAATTTAAAATATTTCTGTTCATATCGACCTACCACAGACCGTATAGTGCATCTTGGAAATATCGGCGATTATTTTCTAACTGCTACGTTCACGCGAGCATAGACACTTAGTAAGTATTTTACGTCCACACCAACGCCAACTAACAAAACTGTACACACATACAAACATAGATACATATATACTGCTATTATATTGAGTATATAGCTTTCAGCACGAAACATTCGTTTCACGATATTACCTGCTTTGTTCCCGAAATATTCACATTAAATACTAGGCTGGGCTTTATGGATTTCGAAAAGTATAAGACATTTACAAAAATATACATAAATAATATAATACGACAATGAATAAAATCGAATAGTTTTAATATACTCATAATGAGTATGAAATACTAGTTTTGTAAAACTGTGCAAATTGATATGAAACGAAACATTATCGTTGTTTTACGTGACATCATGTGCGTAAATTATTTTGTTCGGGATTGATTGTACTGTGCAAATTGTTGATACAATGGAGATTCTCTGAGGAGGACATCGAGACACAAAGTACTCATATGCAGGGGATTTGGAGACTTGCATAGCCAATATTCACTCAATTCCCAACTGATCCTTTCAGAATGCCAGATGCTGAATACACGTACCGGATCTATGGACACTGAATCATGACATTTGTTAAGCCATGGTTCTTTTTTTGTTTGATAACATATGTATTTATATATTCCAACTGTAAAGATAAAAATTATTGGACACAATACCTTTTTTATAATGTACCGGCTTCCAATAGTGATCATTGATGCGTTGTAACTTTGCCAGAATGTAACGGAATATTTATTGATTAAATATAAGTAGACTGAAGTTAATGCAGTTTCTTTTGATTCTGTAAACATTTTCAGTTATTATTACTAACGTACATGCGCTGATGTGATAAGCAATTTATAACAAGCAAAATATTTAGAAGTGTTCATTACTATTCAGAAATGCGACATTCGTGGCCAAAATACGATATTTTTTGAAGAAAAATGATGAAATAGCCCGCTGGGTAAAACGTGTCTGGAGATGGTGACAAGACTTTTTTTTGAACGGACGTGCCGTGCCGTTGAAATCCATCGAAAATAAAATGCGTTCCAAAATTGCATGGTTGGAAAATCGAAATAGCTATTTTATGCACACAAAAATGTAATATAAACTGAATTTCTCCCGTTCATTTTACAACAATTTTTTACAGATATCAGTTCGCGAATAATAATAACATCGTTGCCGTCAACAGCGATATCCTGCAATATTTTACGTGTTACATGTAGTACATTTCTGTTAAATAGTTGAAAGTTGAAGGACAAATTCCAAACGGTGATTATAATTCTTTATATTTGTTGAATAAATATGACGTTAATTAAAATGATGAGGTAAATTAGTGGTCATGTTATTTGAACGTTGCGAATTAGTGAAACGTGATTCACATTTGTCAAACTTTTATTCATTTAATATTCAATTTGAAAATGGACAAAGTTTTAATTAACGTGATATTGATGTTTCATGTGTAAATACATTTTTAACAAAGATGATCGTTTTCCATCAGTTTTTAATTAATGATTATGTCACATACGGTGACTGATGCTGCTCATACATAAGTTCGAATTAATTAGCTGCAAATGAAATATGTATTTCAGAGTTAATAGGCAGAATTTGTCCTGGAAAAATATGATTATAATAAGTAGATTTCTCAAATCATTGTCCTGTTGAGTATGAGCAAATTAAGCTAAGGTATGCAGTCAAAGGACAGCAATCCTCCAGGCTTAACGCACCAATGTTTCTGCTCGCACTACAAGGAATTTATGAGTTGATGCCTACGGCATTCTACCTCGTCAGGTCCGTCTTACGGGGGAACAAGCAACCCATCGCAACATTACAAATATCTACACATATACCGCTTTATAATTGTATACCTAGCGCAACATTCATACGAACGTCTATTTACATAACATTAAAAATATAATTGCAAATACATATTATTTTATTTATTTATTTGTAACTGATTCTATAGTATTTTATTGAAATTAATTATTATTTAATGTAAAATAAACAAGCAAATACAGAGAAATAATTATTGAAATTATTAAATTATAAAACAAGCTTGAAACATGAAACAATATAGAAAATTTAATATGTCCAACATTAATTTTCAAAGATGAAGATACTTGTTGGTAATAATAAACTATAAAAATAATATTGATAAACAACTTGTTATGAAGATTTGTTCGTATAATTAGGAGCCGGTAAACAACTAGAAGACGGCTCTGTGCCTCTCCACTTGTTTTGCGAAGAGAATCTCTTAAATCTTTATAATTATACTTGCTTTATTTTCTCTTACACGGGGTTTTACGGAGCAAGTTTATTATGATTGGTTGGTGTAAATGATGACTTTAAATAACAATGAATATATAATCTAGTATTGGATTCGTACATAAGAGTGATGAGTTTTCAAATGAGTACATATGAAAACTGGAATAAAAAGATTGTTTTCTAAAATGTTTTACATGCATGTACATGTACACGTACAAATTTGGGTTTAGCGACTACCGCTTTGAAAACTTATCTTCTTTTAGTATATTCATATTTATTTAATAAAAAAAACAGTTAAATTTTGTATGACATTACTTTTATAGTAAAACATTAATATTTTAACAATATTTAACACACTACACAATAAATAATGACACATTTATTATGTTGAAATAGTAGTAACGTTTTTTTTTTCTTTTTTAGTTTGTCAGAATTTATAGTTTATTGTCGACATTTCAACCATATGGTTAGTGGTTAGTCTCACAAAGCTTGAAAAAAAATCATATCTGAGAATTTGTGAGTGTGTTGAGTTTTTTATATGGAACTTTAAGAGCAACTGTTTCGAATTTGTCACACATGAAATATTGAAATTTCTCGGGCAGTTACTCAGTTTCTTATATTCGTTATTTCAGGCTCGCTGAACTCGATCATGTACAATATGCATACAGTAGAATACGATTTAAGAAGAAAATGCATAAAATAAAATATCGGTTATATTGAAACACACATTTGGTTTGTAATTCAATTTAATTTAATATAACTGTTAATACGAAACAGATAATATCAAATATCATATAATCCGAAAATTTTACTTCATAGCATGTGAATCTATTTAAAATCTTTCAAATATGACGAAATGCCAACGGCGGGAGCAAAATGTTTTTTCGCAATGTATTTAGTAACTGCAAATGCTATATACAGTGTATTGTTTAATTATTTAGGGTATTACGAGTATTATACAAGATCCAATTAAAAATTAAATTTATTTTCCGAGTACATGATATTTATGGTTTGCTTTTTATTTCTAAAGTGTTATAATTAATCTCTCTTTTAATAGTAAATGTGGTGTTCGCAGTTTCATCTTAAACGGTTTACAGTGATGTAAATACATTGGTACACGTTTATATACCGCTGAATATTTCCAATAATTAATTGGAATATTTGCAATAATTATCAGCGAATTAGTTACTGCGTGAACCAGTCTTCATTATGTCATTACATCACCTAATTAGAAGTGTAGCGTAAATGTAGTGCTATTGCAATAGTGATATTAGCTTTAGATTAATGCCATGTACTGTTATATAGTCTCTTGTGCTCATAGCAGTTAGTCATGGCTAATGTCATCTCCGATGTACATACGTACGCACCTATGTACGTACATAGGTACATATATATAACATACTATACTATACTATACCATCAACACCTCCAGCCAATTGACTGACTGTCTCGCAGTCAAGTCGACTCTCTCTGTATGCGTACACGTATTCTCGCACGTATCTACTGGTTCATACCTTACTACATTATTGTCCAATTTCCCCGTTTGTCCTTGAATAAGTCACGCTAATTTGTAATTGCCACAATTGTAACCTGCTACAGTTTGTATATATAAGACAAAACACCTAATCACGATACATATTTTGATGAAATTTAAATACTCTTAAATTATCCAGTAGTAGGATAGTGAATTTCAGTGCAAAACAGAAAGTATAACTTATACCCGAATTGATTTTGTATTTTTCTTTATTCAAAATCGGATTTACAAGTTACTAAGTAGAAGCAAAGAACAAAGAATTGTATATAATAATACTCTTAAATATGCTTTTGATTGAGTATTAATCTTTTATGATGATTTTATTCATTGACAGGTAAATGAAGAGAAAAATAAATTGACGAGAACTTGTTACAAACCTAAGACGGACTGCATGTGAAGCTTTATTTTTTCTAACTGTGTAATTTCCTGTTCATATCCGAGAAGACCATGTATCTGTTTGAAAAAAAAACAAAAACACCATTCGATACGCTGATGCTCAATATGTTTTCTAATAGTTTATGTTTTAATCGGGTAACTGTCATAGGCAGTCAGTGAGCGCCCAGACATAAACGTACCTGTCAAAAAGAAAGGAAATTGTATTGGCAGAAACTTAACATGTGTGGCCGCATGGTACTGATGCTAAAGCGAGGGTATTTCCATAACTGACTTAACCACCTCTTCATACTCCCACATACCTCCCTGAACTAGAATACAGTAGGTGTAGGTGTGGGTGTATTAGAGTAAAAACTTAAAACTATACTGGCAGTGTTAGTGTTGGATCCAGAATGTTAGGTAAAGTTTGTTACCGAAACAATCTCATGCGACTTGGCAGTGTACCGTGGCAATGCCGCTATCTTTCTTCTAACACACTCTACGTGATTCTTATATTTTTGTAATGTGTCCGTGTTCCGCGCATTCAGATGTAGACCGTCGCGCTCTGAATACTTCTTGTTGGGGATTATACTGAATATATTTACACAATTTTATTCCACACTTTCCTTTACTCATATTCATGCAACTTGTCGCACACGTTTTCAATTTTTTTCACCTGTCTTGTGGCGTTTCGTGTTTTGTAAGTCAAAGAGATATACATTCTACATAAATATGTACGATACAGTTCCAATTTTGTGCAATTGTGCACATACGTTATGTACTGTCTGTGAAAATACATGCATACGTATGTAAAGTCGGTGGTTCGTTTGTCATCCGATGTCATCCGTGCACCAGGCTGTAAATATTACGAGCAAATTCAAAATACTATCTTTGCTACATTTCTAGTTATATTTATAAATAATTATTTTTCATGTAGGTACACATGTTCTGTCATCACTGACAGTCACACAATTCATATATCATTTTACTCTATTATTAGTGAAATAAAAATATATTTATCTCTGCCATACCGTAACTATAGTTACTTCTTTCTGTATTGGATATAAATACTGAATGAGCAATGTCCAGCTTTCAGCCAAGCAACTACAAGAACAACAATGTCATATTTTATATTTATAGAAATAATATTTTCAATTGGACGACAGAATTTTGTGAAAAAATTTCATCTCATTTATGAATATTCAAGTTACAAACACATTTCAAAGAACGCATTAAGCTGGGGGTTTATAGTAAAGAATTATGCGTTTGAATGATAAACGCGGCCATTGTAATGGCAGTTAAAATTATAATTAAATGTAAACAAAGTATGAACACGGCAGTATCTCATAATTACTGCAATAATTGCACACAAATTTTGAAATATTAAGAAGCAAACGATGACGCCTTAAGTATAAATAATGAATTTTATCTGCTCTTTCTCAATTTATTACGCTTTAATATTTATTTTCCGTACATTCTACTGAAAGTACATTGTTTATCGCGCGGCACACATTTTAATTTGCAAGAATATTTTGGAACCTCCACGCTGTTCTACTTTTTTTAATTTTGAAGGACGTTTCGTTTGAAAATTTGCATTTATTTGATTTATTAGGAAAGTTTAGTTTGTCCTGCTGTTTTCCATAAGGACCTTATTTATTTTAAGCTTTATAGTATTACGTATAAATGTCAAAATTTTAAACAAAGTGTTCATTAGATACTTTAAAAGCTAATACAATTACAGAAAATGATAAATAAATTTCATTTCTAGCATGAAGATGGAAACGGCATGTTTCGAATATTCATGAAGTGTGTTAACTGTTAAATTTATCCACTGGCTAAATCTATTAATTACATCATTCCATCAGCAAACAAATATCAACAACAACAACAAGAGATCTGGCGGAAACCGGAAATGACAACAAGAACAGTGCTACAGGGCACCGGCGAGTACGTACTAACTACTAGTAGAAGGATCCTCTGGCAACAGATATAGGACCTAAAGTTTCACAGATCCTGCCAGTTCTAGTGAACAGTGACATAGTCAATGTTCAGGTAGGAATCAGCAACTATTACTTCATTTTGTAAATTAATTCACCAATAGCATATAATCAATCACAAACTTTGGATTTGGTTTGCAGCGAACACGATAACAACCATTACAGAACTATAATGTTATTATTTAATTTATTAAATAATTTACATTTATAT
>JAGJTL010000016.1:1807053-1829599 GCA_022063505.1 Calosoma granatense
TATTACATATGCTGATTGCATTACCGATATAGATGAACAAGTCAATAAATATGCACATTACTATAATCTAAAATAGTAATACCAAGTTTTTAAATAGAATACGATCATGAAATTGATGCAACTAGCAACCTTTTTGAAAATAGATATTCATTTTAGTATCTGTATCATTTTAGTATTTGTGTTAAAATAAAACTGCGAAATTAGCTTTTTTATATTTGAGTTATTCTAACAAATGTGCCTGTTTGAATAAATTGTGCAGACATATGTGTGAGTTTGCAAACAATGAATATGTAATAGGCTGGTCCAGTAAGTTGATTAGAAAATAAACACATGCAGGTTTGGAATGGAGTTAAGCCACTATGATGTTTTTCCACGCACAACTAACCAATCACATCACCGAGATTCAACACCCGAAACTCGATGAGATCAATTAGTACAGGTAATTACAATGCGAGAGTTTCATCGGCCCGTTTATTTTTGCAAGGACTCTATTGATTTCAGCTTAACGCATCATAATAAATTCCAGATCCCATTCGTGCACCGCCGGCGCAAGGATTTCCAGTTTAAATTTTCATGAGTCGCTCCAGGGACATTGTGCAGCATCGCTGAACTGAACTGTGTGCGTTCTCGAAGGGTACCAGCAGTAGCAGCAGCAGTAGTAGAAGTAGGAGTAGTAGCAGCAGCAGCAGCAGCAGTGGCAGTGGCAGTGGTGATTGGGATAACCGATAGTGGAGAAGCAGGGATAGGTAGGTACCTAGTTACCCACACCCCACAACCTCAACTCCCCATTCCATTCTTTCACCCAACACGGGCATCTTAGTGAGAGGGAAGGGAATACGTACAGTGCAGGACGTACAAGGTTGGCGTTCGAAGGTACACGGAACAAAGCGTCTCAGCCCGACACAAGGGTTCACGCGGCGGCGACACAGGAAGCCGGAGTCGGAACAAAAAAATCCATGCGGATATGCCAATAAGGTATTCCACCAGGAGTCAATATAATGTCTGCTGTAGATAAAAGATCCATTGGTCGCTCCCTGAACGCTGAGTCTTATTTCCTTGCGAAAAAAAAAGAATCGAACAAATGAAATACCTTTACTGAACACAATCTACCCTGTCGTGCTGCGCGAAACAAAACATAAAGATGTGTTTGATAACTTCAGATTCCAGTCTTCCAGTCTTCCAGGGGTGAATACTACGCAGTCTGTTATGAATCATTATTCCTCTTATCTTCCTGCGTGACGGTTGAAATGTGATACGTTACATGGTGAATTTTCATTATCCATACATGAACAATGTGAACACATTTCTGTTTCCTCGCGTGGATACATTTTTAATGGTGGTAAATAAGTTAATTTTGTCTCTAATAAAACACTCTTTTACTCAACTACTAAACTTCTAGAGATTACTCATCTAAATTTCTAATCCTATACTGCGATACGACGCTAAGTGCAACAATGCATTTCATCTGTTTCCTATATGAAGCAATATGTTCAATAACCTTGCTTCTTTATGTACTGGCGGTTCAAGTAGCTGTACATATTTATGTATAATTAAAACCTAAGTCGGTATTATTTCGAGTATAGATTTTTTATAGCACTGAATTCTTTTGTTAAAAATACAGAAACACTTAAGTAAATAAAAGCTTTCTGCTAAAAAAGTCAGAATAACATAAAAAAACATTAAATTAGTAGATAGCATAACACCAGTTCTGGATCAGGGGGGTAATCGTGCAGAATTTGCTGTTCCTATTCCATGATGAATAAATTCCGTTTTTTAAGTATCATTTGTAATAGTTAAATACCCATTCTTTAGTATCATAAAAACCAGTTATATATTTCATCATTTTGTTTTCTATTTTCATCTGCCTGTATAGGAAAAACTGATATTTTAATTCGTTTTTAGGCAAAATACCCTTGTTTTTAATTAATGAAATTAAAAAATATAAAAAAAAGATATACTGTAATATCAAATTTTCTCCCACGCAGATAGGTGGATTTCTATCTGCTTTAGCACCTTTAATTCCTGCAGCTGTGTAGGTACTATATTAGCTCAAAAAGCTTTTGGAGACGGGATAAAAAAACAAAAAAAAGACAATACATGGAAAAGATATAAAATTATTAGGAAAAAGTAATGTAGAAAGAGCTCAAAGTTAAGAAATGTCTCACAAACAAGAGTAAGAAAAGTGATGATCAGTTTTTCAAATAAAGAAAGCAATGTTAGAAAACGTCTGTGTGAAAATCTGCAGTTTGTATTGCGCTATGTATTTCCCATCTAAAAATGGCGTTACGCCAATGGACTCTTCTAGAGGACTGCGCACGCACCCTGACCAATTTCGGACGCATTTGCTTCGGGGTAGTCGAGTTTTGCTTTCAGTGTTTGTCGTTCCTTGTACTGCTCTGTGTTGTGACAAAATGGCGAAGCCACGTGGTTACAAGGAAAGCAAAATTTATGAACATGCGATTCATAATTTCGATCATGTTACTGGTAAGCATGTAGTATGTTTACAAAAATGAAGACTATTCCATTTATATTTTAGAGAAAAGCTTTGTATTACGGAAACCGCTATCCAAGCATTTTAAAAATGTTGCCCGAAAATGTTTCAAGTGGATGCAGTGCGACATTATCTTTTAAATACAAAACCGACGTGGGTATGGATAATTGATTATTATTTAGCAGATGGATCTTATTTACCTCACGAAGATATGGATTTAAAAGAAATATTTAAAATATTAACAATGTGCCATCCACTGGATTAAAAATAAAACAAGACGAGATCCAATGACAGCCAGCATAACTTATCAAGTACAATACTCTAAATGTGAATCCCAATTGCTGCTAAACGAAGAGGTGTTAAAATCACTGCAATTTTTGAATGTAAATATAACATACGAATAGTGGAAAATAAGAAGAATTTGTTGTCAAAGCAAGAATTTTAATGTAATACATTTATATGAGATGTGATTTTCTTAAAATAAGAATAAATATATGTTTAAGAATTTGGATGATTTTTATAAACCATACCAAATCATGGTGATTTGTTATGATTTTCATATGGAATCACCATAGAGTCTTGAATTTTTAATTTCCATGATAACGTAGGTATTTTAGGGAGGTAAATGTTAATCTATATTTTTAAAGAGGGCTAGATTATTAAGATTTATTTAAAAAAAGGCTGAAAATCAAGTAAAATACAGCAAAATTCTTATAATTTTTTACGTTTAAAACGGTTAAATTATTGAAGTTAAAAAAAATTCTGCGTGATCACCCTCTGATCTAGAACTGGTGTTTTACTATCTATGTGCTTAAATTTTTCTGAGCAAGCCAAGGTATTTTCGAATATTTATTTATTCACGGTCAGTAACGTATATGTTAGATGAGATATTACTTGTAATACGTAACTGTCATGTGACCTAGTATTGAACTAGTTAGTATTACGAGATGTGATTGAATTAAATAACAAAATGGAGAAGTTGTTAAGGTGCGATTATGAAGTGGATGTCAGCGTTACAAGTTTGCAAATTGAGTTTTGCTATTGCGTGCTTTTCTGAGATAATAGCACGGCGAGGTGTAAATAGGTATATACCTATGCAATGTATATATTAGGGATAATGTAATAAACTGGTTTCATTATTAAATGAGACGCACTTTACGCAGTATACGTTGGTTGGGCACGTCACTAAATACGTGATGCATATCATTCCAACAGGCCAGGAGCCCAGCAGCACTAGACTGAGCGAGACGAGACGATACGATAATGGTAATATTCGTTGATCCGTAACGAGAAGGGGGTGCATTGGCTTCCTGTCGTGCCACGGCGCACAGTGACGCGCTGTGACACGTCCTACTCGGTATCCCCACAGTACAGTTCTACTCTACTACTTTGCTGCCGTCTGAATTCAGAAACACCGTGCCATACCTTTCAGTCTCTTAGACCGCCTTTACTTTGATGAGAACAACCATTTGACGTTGGACATCATGACGAGATGAGACGACAGAGGAAAGGGAACAGTGGTGTGCAAACCGAGCACTGTCTTGAAAATCAGTATTAAAGGGGTGAAAGTGTATGAACAAAGGTGACAGACGCAGGCACCCGGCTCCGAGACAGTAACGGCCTTTGTACCAGTAGAACAGAACAGGAACATAGACAGTGAACTGGAGTTGGAGCTAGCTGTGAAATGGAGTGCATTAGACAACGTACGTACACCAACTCAACCAGCTACCCGTGCTTTCCACTGCTGTATTTCCCATTCCATTGCCTCCTAACTCGCTCCTACAACCTCAAATATCACGATATCGTATTAACGTAGGTACCCGTGTGGTGCTGCACCGAGATAACTTGGACTATTATTTCCTGGTTCAAATCCGAAACATTTCGTGATAAATGGTAATAGTTACCATTTGCGACTACCCTCATGAATATATTCTAAATGTGTACGTATCAAATACACATATTATAATTTTTAATATAAATACAAGCTATTAAATATTCAGTCATTTGTAAATTAGGAAATATAATTTTGCTTGGAGATAAGTTATTCTTTAGTAGTGGCTTAATGGCGACAAATGAAGCGTCAAAGTATTCGGAACACGTCCGTCAGTAGCTTTTCGAAAATATTTCTCATATTGTCAGCAATTTGGTTTCGGTACCGCAGACATCTGGAGCAAGATTTCTAGGTCGTGTAGAGTTACGTGAATGCGGGTTCATGCAGTTTGTTTTGTCTCTGATTATTTGTCTTTCTTTGTCTTGTTTGGCAGTTATCCAACCAAAATCAGAACTCAGGTTCAATCTATGAAACTGTTCGCAACTACCTGCAGGACATTTACGCGAAACTGAACCCAGAATGACGATTCCACCAGACACAATATATATTGTTTCTCTACTGTGTGCTGTAAAAAATTCTGCAGCTGCTCATAATGGTAAAAATAAAGGAGATAGAGATGTCACACTGAAGTATACTATGTGAAATACATGTATGTAGGTGTCAGACCAATAACTATCCTCAACCATGCGTATATGAGATAAACAATTATGTCAATAATAGTTGTAAGATAAACATATCACACCTTATTTTCTGCAGACCGACAGATCATCGTTCTACTGCACTCTGATGGAAAAGAAATTCTGGGAAATTTTATACAGAAAATATTGTTTTCCTTGTTATTATTCCTTTCGTTCATAATGGAATTTTAATAATGCGACAGCAATTAATAACGATCTTTCAATTTATTATTCATGTTAGATTTTTATCCTTGTGAAATGTTATTGTGCGCCGTTCTGTAACTTTTTGTTTGAATGCACCTGTCAATATACAGGAATTGCGTCCTTACACGATGTGATTTTATTACACTCGAGAAATTTGTTACACAATAAAACTTTATGAACAACGACAGGTGAATAGGTATTTTCAACGTTCAATTTAAGATGAAAAATAAATTAGTCGTCTTCACTTTACCTGAATTCACGTTCCAATTCTATGGAATTGAAGCATTTAGGCCTTTTTACCAATTCCGAATAAGTTTTTCAGATTTTATATTCATTTCAACTGTTTTAGTCAATTTCTATTCACAATTTTTATATGTACCTGTGTTTCTATTTTCTATATATAAAACTATATTTGATTGAATTTAGAATAAATTAATTACCACTGTATAGAATTATACATCGGAATCAAGACACTTCTATACACGTCCATCAATTTGTATTATTTTGTATATATAAAGTATCTGATAATAGAATTGAATATTTATAGCATATATAATACATAATAGTTCGTGCGTGTACCTTCTTCTGAATCTCTAGCATTAAAAGCAGTGAGAATATCACGCTTTAGTGTACCAGTCGTAACAGACTTTTAGCAGATTATATTTTGCATGCAGTGTTTTCATTATCTATCAGTTCTAACTCGCAGACTTCTGCTGTTATTTCGTATCGTCGTCGTTCTTTTGTTCCCACACCCGTGCGCTTGTCACTGATAAGAAACGATGTAAGCAAAGCAGCCTATCTACCGGAAAATTCACCGGTTCAGGATGCATTAATTCTATTACGAGTTTACACCATCGCATCGTCGAGAACATTCTAACATTACATGCATTTATTTATTTTTATTTCAATATCAATTTCCTTGTCTACGTAAATTGAGGAAGACATTTTACTGCCATATTAAATGTGCAAAACTATTATAATGTAGCTACAAACAATTATTTTGAATTATCGTTAAATTAACGTTCAACATTATCTCATTTGCGCTGTGCACGAGTAACTTTTCCACTGTAATTAGTTTATAATTAATTTTTAACTGATATATACGCCTCACGTTTTACTAACATTTTTCAAACTGTGCTGTTTTTTAAATGTATTAACATTAATACATTGTAAGAATTTCATTATCACATTTCGTTTGTTAGAGTACATCAAAAGCAATGGAAACTTTATCTGAAGTATTTGTTACTGTTTTCAATAAATTTCATTTAATCTCTTTGCTGTCAGCGTCACCTCACTTACACTTGTTTGGGAATAAAGTTTTTGTCGAGTCCAGTCAGCACATAATTTCTCAAGTGTGTTAACAAAAGTTAATAATCGGGTAATCTTGTAAGAGTAGTCGCAACCGCTAGACAGGCCGCTCGCTTGCTTGATGCGTTGTTGTTGATGCTGTCTGTGTAACTGCCGGTGCAGCTGCTAGCTTGTTGTATAGTTCGCGCTGTAATCCCGAATGTTTTACAAAGTCTTTCCAAGAAAGTGGAAAGAGGGCGCCGAGCTCGGGCCCACTCCAGCGGCACCGCTGGTTATAAATTAAACACTCGTTGTTTTGTTCGTCGGCTGCGAACCGGGATATGTCTCTGAAAAGCCGGGTGGCCGTTGCTCGCTTTCGCCCGGAGTGAAGTACCCACCTAACCTACCTACTCAGTGAGCACCACTAGCCGTACACTTGCGAATCTACCGACGCGTTCGCATCGAGACGAGTTTCACACCTTTACTTACCTTTACTTGTGCCACTGCCGCTACGACTGATGTTTCGTAGCCTCCACTAGCTAGCTGCGCTCTTGTATCTAGCTACTATCCAACTTATACTACTACTGCCAGTATCGACCCGTTCGCTTTTCTATAAACTGTTTTCATCATATAGCTCCTACCTTGCTTATATGCGAAGGGTGGGCTTACTCATTCACTTTTATGTCACTCTTACATACTAGTGCTTCGTTTCTTCAATGCACCTTGAAAATATTCGCCGGCTTCCAAAAGCCTTCACAAAGCTCTCACATTGACTTATTCGTTGAATGTAGTAAAGCAAAAGGTTAACAAAACATTACCTCTGTTTCTATAACTAATTAATCACTTTAAAACTAATAATATTGCTTTTGATATCAAGATTTATGCTGATGTGAGTGTGTAGAATCTAGTATAGTGTAGTGCTTAGTGCTTAGTTCCTCTTTGTAACGATGATAATGTCGAATTGTAGACAATCAGAGTCTCGTGTCTGATAGTTGGGTAGGAGTTTAAACCACCGGGTGACAATTAATTGATTTGCTACAAACTGCAACAGCAACTACCTTACTAACGTGTCGTGAGTTTGCAAAAGAAACTAAAATGCTATTACAATTATCAGAGTAAGCGGGGTGATACCGAAGTTGCGTTCCTGGAAATTGCTAGTTTGTACGAAACAGTGTTAAGCGATTCAAATTTCCCCATATACATGAATTAATGAGAATTACGTTCCGAGATAATTTCGCTTAACTTTTAAACGACTTTGCAGAGGGGGAACATGGTTATATGAAATATAAAAATGTATAGCAGCATGAGTAATAGTAAGTAGGTACTTTTGCTACCGGTTTCAGGCCGGGAGGAGCGTTTATCGTCCGCACATACTTGTACATTGTTTAGATCGGTTTTATTTTTAATGTAGCATGTTTTCATGCATTTGTTACATGCATACCTCTCGCTGTGATATCTCAATTAGTTTTTAAGTTATGCAACATTGTGGTTTTGGGGACGGACGGACGTCCGGACCGACATTATTAAAATCGGGTTTATTTCCGTAGCTCATTGTTTAGGGTTTCGACTGGAGACAGGTTTGGAATGATAATAACAACGTTGTATCTATAATACCTTGTGTTAACAATAACGACAAGTAGGAACCTGCTATAGGTACCCACATCCCTGCATGCATGCATGTGTGTACGTATTCATAATATCTAAAACTATGATTGATGTATTCGTGTAATTCCTTGTAGCGTTTGTAGTCAGGAAGTTGTGTAATAAATCTTTTCTGTTACACACGAATATACAAATGTGTAGATTCATTTTTTCATTGGCTTTTTTATTTAATGAAATTTATATCGCGTTTTTAGGATGTTGGTAAGTTTGAAATTAGCCTAGGTTAAAAAATAACCCTGCTTCCGAAATTAAATCATAGCAATTTTTCTAGCAGTAACGTTGCCGCTTTAAATCCGAGTAGATTATATGTATACTTATTTTGGTTACACATGCAAAACGGCCATTGAACGTTACAAAAACCACACAGTTCTGCATTATAGAATTCCTCTAATGAGTAGTACATAATTCGGAAGTTCAATATCTCGCACGCGATCCGAATGTACGAGTTGAAACTTCAGCCAGTTCGTAGAAGTCGCTCTCTGCTTCTGCCTGTGCCTGTGCCTGTGCCTGTGAAACTTCCAAATCTTTACCGGAAAGAAAAGTGGAATCGATAGGGCCAGATACGGATAGGGATATGGAATAGAGATACAGGATAGGGATACGCTCTACGACATACAGGATACAGATTACGTTTATTCTCCTCTCTCCATAGCTTAGAAACACCGTTCTCCTTCACCGTTGCCTCGTCTGGTACACCAATGTAATTTCAAACAAATGTGCACATTAGATAATCGCAAATTAATGTTCACGCAATTCGTGACAGCTCCAACAACGCTGCACATATCCTTACATACATGCACACATCTTACGGAACACGTACATTCTCTGCAAACACCTCACAAGTATAATCTAAAACATTCCAGATTTACTGGTCACACTGAAAATATTAATGAAATCATTTTCCATTTAGTGATTTACTACTAAAATTTTATACGTATTCATTGATTTTAAAAAATCTTCATTGCTATTACATTTTTTCTGTTTCGGGCATAAAAATTACATTATATTTACGATGTACATTATGTTTTAAATCACTTCTCTATTGTTGTTTCATACTGTGCGATTGTCGGCTGATACGAACTATGTATCCGTATTTTTGCACGTATGGCATATATACTTGCTTTCAAAGAAATAGAAATCCGATCGATTGAATTTATTGTCGTCAAATTGCAAATGCGTTTGACAGATATCGGTACAAATTTTATTCATTCGGGTAAATGCAACTGTATTGCAGACCTCCTGGATTAACATGTCTGTCTATGTATGTTGCTCGTCCGCTAGCTCGCTCACTTGAAGGTTTTTTTTTGTTCCACTAACTCCTCCTAGACTAACTAATTTAAAATTTATCTAAAGAATATCAGTGCATTTATAGTCGGCATTGCGTTTGCCATTTAATTACATATTTTATCTTTATTTTATTCGCGTCCTACTATTTCGAATTTTTAAAATGTAGAAGCATATTTCAGTAAATATTAATTTGTTGTAATTTATCCAGACTTGGACATACGTCGATGCAATGAGCTATAGGAATGAGTGTCTGTAGCCAGTCTGTAAAAAAATTTTAATATGTGAGGTATCGTTATACATGATTTCATCAATCTGTATTTCATAACGTCTAAGGATATCTGATATTGTTCGTCTAATTAGTTCTGGCCATTACAATATTTTGCTGCGATCTCTTATAATAGAGACCACATCTGATAAAATAGAAATATCACAGAACAGATAGACGGAAAATTGAAATTGAATACCTGTAGTAATGAGATATTATTTATATCTTTTAGCTATTTTAAAATATGTTTTAATGAACAATTTTTCGATTTGCTTGTCATATTGCTTTTATTATTGTTATAATGAAAATACTTCACTTCAAAACCAACAATATCGTTTGTGAAACTACTTTGATGCTCGTAGGCGAATTTTCATATTGGTTCATTTTGATCTGTCATTTAAGTTTTCAACCTTTTACTAGAAACTCAGCATTAGTTCAACATGTTCCACATATGATAAATCCTTTGTAATTGGTTCGAACCTACGCTCCTATCAGTAATATCGACAAAGCACTGTAGTATGAAAAGTATGCATTGAAGTGGGAACATGTAAAGATGTGTCACATCTAACAACTGATTCCCAGAATTATTATCAACTTCTTCGAACTCGTTATGCCTTGGCACTGATTCTATTCTATACTACACAATTCTATGATCAATGGACGCATAGAAATCTATGAAATTATTTATTAATTACCTACCTTTTTATATATTTGTTTCATGTTAAATTTTATGATAAATTTCATACAGTTACGGTATACTGTATTGTATACAGTTATAACAGAATAGAATAATGCTGTATTATTAGCAATGTAATTAATAACGTTTATATATTTATAATGGTCTTTAACGATCAATAATAATAGGGTAAAAAATTACAAGTATGCTATAAAGAATTTACGTGTGTGCCTGCATTTGTTTCCAAGTACATTAATCAATTATCCACGTGACTAACTGTATATGTATGTAAGTTTGTACTGTGCTAGATTCATTATAGTAATTAATTTAATTTTAAAAATACTTGCAAAAAACTTAAAACGTGAACAATAATATTAGAAATGATCATGTCGTTAAATATACAAACGTACGTATATAATTTTCTACAGTTTAAACATTTTTCTTTTCTTTAGACAATCCTTTTGAAGAACTGTATTTTATTGGTTAATAAATAATAATTAATTTAAGTGCATATTTATACTTGCAATTAATTAATGAAATATAAGAATTGTATGTTGTCTATAAAATGAATGACTGAAATGGTTCAAATAATCATAACCTAGTTATGGCGTCATTAAACAATTTTAGGTTGCAAACAAAACTACTGACATTGACTATGTATTTATTTTGTTTTTTAATCATTAGCTTAGCCAGTGGGTGAAATAATATTTTAATAATTTTGTTTTCATTATCGCCTGTAAAAACAGTACCTTTTAAAGAAAGAAAAATATTACGCCTTATAATTGGATCGCTCTGCGAAATTTGCTTCGATTTTATTTGTTTCTTCTTGTTTTACAATTCTTATTGTGACACGGTGAAAAAAACTTTCTACCTATTGGTCGTAACGGGCGGAAATTATTATCGGTTCTGAAGTCTGCAATCAACATCTGTTACTACCAATTTGACAATAATAAGTAATTATCGATAACATCACATTACTGGTTATTATAAGCAAATTTGCAAAATATTACTGAGAATTTGGTTAGGAGTACACTGCATTTTATCGCATATATTGCAATATTTTTTGATGATTTCATTTACGTACTAGAATTGTTTTTCTATTAAATATATCTACATAATATTCATGTCTACATTAAATAAATTTCATACATTAGCAGATTAAACTCCTTGCGTATATATTTTCTGTAATTTTTAAATATCTGCCTCCTGTAGATACGTACATGTATAGCGAAAGTAAATTTATAAAATTTTATATCGTAAATTAAATAGTTCGGTATTTTCATATATAGCTCTTAACTATTTACTCGGAATATTTTTTAAAACCCACGAGGCAAAATGAATTTCGTACAAACTTTTAATAATGCATTCCGTCGGCGGTTTCTGCTGCTGTAGCAGATTGTTCAAAATTAATAACCATTAAATTTAACAAAAATGCAATCCATTTAAAGATTTACTGTTAAGAAGAGAAATTGTTGCTTAGAAATAATTAAACAGTAACTGTTATATAATTCCTTTATGTTTATATTATATGTGGTTCATTGCATTTAGTACCAATATAACTGTCCTATATCTTTGTTACAATTTTTTTCAAAAAATTTTTTTGTCGCTTCAAAAAAATTTTTTCTTTCTGCAAATATTGTTTCCCCAAAAAAATTTCTTTTGCGCTAAAAAATTGTTATTTTTTTCTTTCCGCAAACTTCGTTTGCCCAAAAAAATTTTTTTGCCCTAACAAATTTTGTTGCTTTAAAAATTCGAAATTTTTTTTTTATTTTTTTTCAAAATTTGAAAATTTTTTTTTCAAAAATTTTCTGTTCAAAATTTATAATATTTTCGGATGACATTCTATTTAGCTGGAAGATTTCTGTAGACTTAGTGATTATTTATTCACAGTGCATGTAGCCCGCAATAGAAAATGATGGAAGTGATAAATGTCTGAATTGTCTGTAGGTATTGCTAAGCATGCTTATGCGTACATACACTGGATGACATGCTGTCTGTTTGGAATAACACGAAAGAATCAGCAAGTGTCAGCAGGACAGACGGGCGATGAAACATTATCATTAGTTGTATGACGAGCATGGGGAAGTCTAAGTATTCGTAATGTCAGCGTTGAAACTTGCAGTGTACACGAATGTTAAACGCAAAAGGGATCCAGGTTGGAGTTTACCCGAAACGAAACGTTTCAATTCTGACAGTGCTGGAATAGAGTAGTCAATTGGTTTGTCTGAAAGCTCGCCGGCTCATTTAAAGTGATGCAGACACCAAATCCGTGATTTATCAGGCCGCTCCACATACGGTAGCGCGAATATAATAACTAGACTTGCTCTACATGCAACCAGCACTGTTACTGTGCATATCCACGTTAGCCGCAGCTCTGCAACTCATGTTGACGCCATACCCTATTATAATACTGTTGTAGCATACAAATCCACCATTACAGTTACCAGTATAATCAGTATTTTGTCAATATTCCATAACGCTATGCATCTACAGTTGCATTTCATCATCATTACTGTGCATTCTTCATAATCAATCAGAATTTTACCAAACATATTAGGAACACTATTCAATTAGGCTTTTTCCAATAAATATGATAGCGTTTTATAACAAAATCGATAAAAAAATTCTCAAAATCAATATACAATATATATTTATTTCTGTACGTAAATACTTTTCAACAAATATTAAATGGTAATATATGTTTTGTTTTCTTTAGACCAGAAATAATAAACACTAGATTGGGCACAAATATCCATGCTTCTAACTCGTCGACATACATATGTTCATGCTTCGATATACCACAACAAATTAATTTTTTCAGTTCATAATGTACATTCTTCTATATTTCTTAATCCTTTTATTAGTGAATGATTTATATTTCACCTGAATGTTATACCAATGTTGATTATTAAGGCCAAGATCGGATATCTGATTCTAGCACCAGGGGAAAAAATTTTCAACTTTTTACCTATAGGTAGTAGAGGGTTGAAATTGTAGCTCCGGTGGTTTCTTTTTGGAGCGTAGATTAATAATTTAACATCAGTCTGGCGATCCAAGTTAAATAGATGGCGATTTTTGGGTCAATAATGACCGTATCTCCCCCAGCAGTTGCAAATATCGGAAGAGGCGCCGTTTTAAGATAATCATAATTGTTTGTAATGATACACATACGTATATCTTGTATTTATATACCGACTAAATACATATTTAATAAAATTAATTTTATCTTAATTTGTAAATTATGTAGATGTTGAAATATAACTTTGAACAAAGGCGCCTCTTACCTATGGAACGACACTATATGTTTATATAACTTGTTTCATACAATGCCTCGTTTATATAAGATTCAAGCGGTTGCAACTGCAACCGTACGGACACGGACTATTCGTTGTCGACTTGTCATTGTATGTAATGCCGTACGCAGATTGTGCATTGCTGAGGAAAGAATGGCAGACATTGAGGGATAGCCACTGTCGATTCACTTCGATTATCAGATTCACTTGCAACAATGTGGTCGACTTGACGAAACAAACCAACAAGTTAACATTCTACTTATAAGCAGGGGCGCGCCATGCACTTTTGTTTTGCACTAGTGAGAACATTTGAAATTATTTCATATGTATTTTGTCAATTACGTCTATGTTTATTTTGTTAGTAAATCTTTGGAACTACAAATTTTTAATAATTGTTAATATGAATTAAACTATTTTTTCACAATTTGCTGGTTACAGGCTTGTATTAAGCAAGCAATATGTTAATCTGCACTTCTCCACATATAATTAAGTTATTACTTATAATTTTTCATGAAATACAATAATATTGAATGTAATTTATTTATTTTATTTTATTAGAAAAGTGTATTAGTGTATGTATATGAAAATTACATATGTACAACTATATTGTATAGTATTATATGCGAGATGTTAGTTCCATCCCAGTTTTTGATTTAAAACCGCCATACTATAAATTGTAGTAATCTATATTCTTCATTTAATTGGCTCTTCTATCTTTTCACATAAAGAAGTTAGGTTAAGTCTCTCTATGTGCATTTTTCTTTTGGATTATTGGGATTCAGATGATTGGAGTTTTCATATAAAGTATAAGTCTATAAAGAAATTTTTTAACCTAAGGTAAATATGCATTGTAAACGAATCAAGAACAAGTTACATCCTTATATACGTTACGTACAAATAGGCGGAGCTTAGTTTATCTCTCTCTTTCTCTCTCACATTTTTCCTTGGTTGTTGGACAGTTGTCCTTGTTTAGATCGTGCGCGTTGCGTTGTCGCTTTCTACGTATAATTAGAGCACAACAGAATAAGAAAAATAAAGTTTCGTCTTTTCTGTTTCTCTCTTCCCCGTTGCATGCAATGTTCATCTGTTTCAGTTGCAGATTTTTGATTGAACGTTAATAATGGTTAATAATCTCTTACTGACGTAATTACCATACATTATTTCTACAACTTTCAGTTCCTTTTATGGTAACTACGGTTTTTTCATAAGATTTCAAAGAAATTCTCACTTTTATGTTTCAAGTGCGACTTGTTCTCTTTGATCTATGCTTGGCTATAGTTACATTAGCACAATATAATTTAGCCATTTGTTTTTCTTGTATAAATGTAGATTTATTAAGCTACAATTTCGCGAAGAAAAAAAACACATATATAATATAAATATACACTTGTATTTAATATTGTATTACCGCGATTACGTATAGCGAACATTCACATCATTACTTTATTTATTTATTTATTGAAAACAGTTATCAATTTCACAAGCTCCTATCTTCAATCATACTCTACTAGTGACATTGAGAACAGTCTAGTTAATATTTAAAAGAAATGACTTCGTCTATAGAGGTTATATCGTTTTTTACTATCATTCAAAAATAAAATGTGCAGAAATGAATAATGCATCATGACTCAGGCAGCCACAGACAGGCGTTTGTTTCCATTTTAGTTTGTTTACGCAGACAAGAGATATACATTCACATCCCTTCGACCTAACACAACTAAACCGAGTAGTAGAGCGTTTTTATATGCGCATGTTCTCATACATACACAAGTTTGTTGGCATGTATGCGTGTATATATATATAGAGTGTTTGCTTGTGTTGCTTTCATATGAAGCGATATATCAACATATCAAATTCTGGAAAGCATTGTACAAGTGGCTTGTATTCAAGTGTAGCGTATGGATGGATATATACATACTACATGTAGGTATCTATATAACATACATTATTAGTCAACTGGTAAAGCTGAAGTTGAAAGATATCTAATACGCCAGTACCGAGATCGAATGACTTTCAATTCTATTTCTCCTATTTTTTTAAAGAATCGATTCAACAAGACTGATCACGAATATGCATATATACATAAGCAAATGAGTGCCACTGTTAGCTAACCAAACCCTATGCTTCTGCACAAACACGTCACATTAACATACCCATTGCCGTTCCTCCAGTCGCCGCCGATGCCGTGGCTTCCATATACATATACTATCTCTTTTACTCACATATCCTCGTCCCATTACGTATGCTCGTTCTCTGTTCGATTCATATCATTGATTCATTTATAGCTGTACTTCCCACGAGGTGTAAATTCCAAGGTATACAGACTATAGAAATACATACTACTACGGTACTCGACATGCCGCATATGCTATTTATGTTTCAGTGATATTTACCAATTTGCACTAGTATAGTTCCTCCATTCATACATTGTAGAATATGTTTCTTATTTACTCAGTTTTCAGCTGACAATTGTAAACAGCAAAATTATGAAAAATCACATAACATCACATATTTAAATACGTATGTATTTGGAGTGATCTATGAAGTATACGTAGTGCTTATTGGCATATATTCCTACTACCACTTTCTACTTGAGACTATTCAAGATTGAATCAACAATATAGGTACATCGTATGCTATTACGCCGTGGCGTATTTGTTCCTTTGATTTTCCCTACATAGAAATTCGATAAACCTCTAATTAATTTAGCAATGTATTTCCCGTTCCGTTTATATGCCATTCTGCTTATTATGAACTAAGTTCATGCCGGTGGTTTCACAATCGAATGCAGTTCTATTCGTAGCGAATAAGACTAGCCAAAGTTTAGAAGGGGTTCTTTATAATTTGCCGAATTTGCCGTTCATTTCTCCCCTTATTATTCTATTTTAAACTAATTAAGGTAATTAGTAATTTATGCAGCCGTTTCATTTATCTCTACATGCATTGTAATCATTAATTTTGTTACGATGCTAGATATAATTATTTAGTTTTTCATTCATTATTAAATTGGAATATTAGTAAATTACTACAGTTTTTAAAAAGGTATTGTTTTCAATAATTAAAATTAGAAATTAATGAAGATAATTATAGACCAACATTATTAATAATTTCATAACATTTGTAATATTTTCTGTAGGTGGCAATCGATTTTGATGAAATTTTTTTACAGGTACGTATTATGTAATTTTAGAAAAACAAAAATATGAGAAAATTGTATATCATTTTCGAAACATGCAAGAAAATTTTGAATAAAATTGAGTGAAAAATATTGAAGAAAAACAAAAAATGAAAACATGCACTACTGGACCATAATACGTATCTGTAAAAAAATACATTAAAATCAGTTCTCAACAACATCCAAGTACGTAGCACATTTTGGGACGGCCTGTATAATATACGTATATGTATAGAGGATTCGAATAAAGGACAGACCCTTCTGAATATTCTTGTCAGATTTACATTTCAAAAACTGCATTCCAGAACCGTTTGAATGTTCTCCATTCCCATTCGATGGTACGGTGCTACGTCAATATAAATGTAGATTATTCCGAGGGAATGGACGGAGAGAAATAGTGCGTACCCTAAGTAAGTTACTTTTTTATGCAGTCACAGTTAGTTGTAAAAGTTATATATATACGGTTCTAAGTTGTGTGTTTTTGCAGTCAGACTTGTCAGCACATTACCTAACAAACTACGTCGCTGTTACAAACACAATCTGTTTTAAATTAAGGATGTACGTTCACTAAATTTACAAGAACGAAAAAAGAGCAATATTTATCCCTGCACTTTTATTCTTCTTCTGCCTTTCCTAATCTTGCTCGCTCTAGCAAGCTCGGGTAATTTTATTCATAACGTTCCGCGTCACGCGAAGTTCCTGCTTGTGTTCTTCACCATCCCCTAACCGTTCCTTTCTGACTCCTGTCTGTCTTCCACCTAGCCTCCAACTCCTGCTACCGTACTCTCCTGTCCCTGTTCCCGGACTTACGGGATCCGGATACCATCCCTACAGCCACCACCACCATCCGCCCCCGGCACCCGTACTCCCGTACACGGAAACGGGGAGAGGGTAAGAGCTAAAGTTTCAGTAGTGGTATGTATATTTTGACATCGGACTCGTAATGGTTACTTCGAGAAATCCCTTCGCTATTATGCATCTGATAGTAAGTGTTATCATGCATGCATGCATATGCTGAAGCACGCATAATGCGTGCTTCACCGTGTATGTTAGTTATATATGCGATTTCAGTATTAGTATATTTTTGGGAAAACTAAACAAAAAGGGGACATGGAATATATGGAAAGAAGAAGTGAAATAAATGCGTGTATATTTATGTGTATATAAAATGTAGGGAAAAGAAAGCGGAAGTCATAGGGAAAGCAAGTTTGTGAAAGTACTGTTTATATAATTATGTAAACACATACAGAGGGCGGGGGGGTTGACATATATTCTCAAATCATTTATGGGAAAATCAGTTATTTTATACGATTCTATATTATGAAAGTTTAGCAGTATGCAAAGTTAAAACTGTGGCAGCGGAAAATATGATCTTTTATAGCGGACTATCTCCAGATGTATGTTTCCCTACATTTATGCGAGTATAAAAGTGAGTATGTTTAGAAAGTCACACACACGGCAGAGATATACATACATATGTATATACGCATCGAGTATCGAGCACACTTCAGTATTGCTTATTTATGAGCTGGAAATAGATAATATCGATGGATTCGTGCTGAAAGACTTACTGCTTGTCTGCATGATTTGACACTAGCATCGTGATATCACACATTTTTCTCGACGGGTCAACGATTACTATATTTCTCTCCGTAACCTATCCACATTCTTTTCTGCAATATTCAATCAAACAAAATCATATTCCAATTTTATATTTGCATACGTATCTACCATTTTTTTATTCAATAAAAGATATTTGCATTTAAAAAAATTGAACAAAAAATGAATAAAACATTAATCACCCTTTTTAAATGTATGAAATTGTAATGTTTTTGATACTTATTAGAAAAACTATGCAAATATTTTCGCAAAAATTTTATATGTAACAATAAATTATTTTAGTTGGATTTAAAAAAAATACTTGTATTAAATAAGCATTTGATAATGAACATTTGATAAGTGTGATTATGATTATAAGAAATGTGTATTATGTAGTACGTGTTGGATTGAATAGGAAGGTTAATATTGGCGAGAAATGTTAGATAAGCGTCTAGTAAATAGAGCGAATAGTAATCATTTCGAGTGTAATATATGCGTACGTGCAGGTACCGAGTGCAATATTGATATGATAGAATGGAACCATTGCAGATGCTTAACGCGTATATATTGGCTCAGTGACACTTCGCAGCTAGGCCATGACGTGTTTGAATTCCCTACCCTGATCAACATGAAAGTCCTTTGAAATGTGAATACATTTTGTAAACGGCAGATCTGCCTTCGTATTCTATAGAATATCCACAGATATTAAATGTTGAAATTCTTCTCAGAACTCTTACATCGACGAATATGAGTTACAAATATGTAGGTGTCAAACAGTATTCATACTAAAAACATACGCTACTCTAAGAAAAAGTCAAAGATCTATCTTACCTACACATTCACTACTATGAATGTTATTCACATTCCACATATCATACACGGATTGTCAAAATATATAAAAAAATTTATACTTCTCATATGTCAGGTTGCTTGTACAAACTTAGAAATCAAAACAAACAATATCGAAAGGGAAACAATGTTCGTATTGTAGTTCTTTAGTTTAGATATGTAAGTTTGAATGAAGAATATTCTCGTTGTTACAGGTTACAACTTGCACCACAGATGCAGGCAACCCAATACACACTTCTGTATACAGACAAAACAACCGCAACAAATTGAGAGCTTTTATTTATTTTAACTAATTGCACTATAAGATATAATTAGAATAGAAACGAACACACGCCAGAAGCTACGTGTATAAATACCCTATTTTATAATTTTTGCATAAATTTATTTTAATTAAAACTAAATAACAAAAATGTAAATGCCAACCAACATAAGCGTATGGCGGTTTCATATGAAATGCATTTTACCGTGACGTCATCACTAAAGTATGCGTTATTAGAAAATATATTTAAAACGCTATTTCATTTGTTCGGTCTGTTGGCATGTTGCAGTAATTCAAAATATAAGCGGTGCATTGCTTTTTCTTATAACTAATTGTATTTTATACAACGTTAGTACAGCCAACACAATTGATTCGTAACCATTCATTTCAGCATGCCATATGTTTTTAATTACAGACATTTTTACTCTTCCATCAGTAAGTGTTATGTCATTATGTAGAATATTATTTAATAGATGAATTGCGGACATGTATGACTGAATAATTACTCATCTATTTGCATGTTAGGAAATATTTATAACATTACTATTTACATATTGTATCAGTTGGTGTATTCAAATATTCTTGTTTTGAAAATTAATAATTTATTTGAACTAATGCACATTTCTATCTGTAAAAACCTCCAGGATGAAAATAAAATATGTACTAGAAAAAGAGTAATACAAATGGTAGATTTTTGAATGTTTGAATAGTTGATTGGAATGTGAAATATTGAATTGTATAATAATATTTCATGTGAGATACAGTCGAAATGGTATGAAATTAAAACTGTTCAGTTAAAGCCTGATAAATGAAGATAGTAGATGGATGGTCATTAGAGTCAAAGTGAGTCACACTAGAGTGGAACGTTAAGTTCAGTTAGTTGAGTTAGTGTGTAATAGAGGATTTTGCTCAGTGAAGTTGAGAACTCACATATCTCTTATAATACGGAACTAGTTCGTTTGGTTTCGACATAGGCGGTCTCTGCGTTTGAAGAATTCCTATATCTTTGTCATTAGTATAAAGTGATTTATCTCGTGACGCTATAAGATTGAGAGCCTGCATTTAACTTCAGTACCAATATTAATCGAACTTAATTGCATCATTATTAATATAGAAAATGAAATGTTATTGCTGAAAAAAAATTCTATTAAACGCTTATACTCTAATAGGGAACTAATTACTGACCGGATATTATGAAATCTGTTAACCAAGCCACACTGGCACGTGTATTTCTCTATAAAACACTCGATACCTACTACCACCACCACCACCTCTAGTAAACATGTGTACCTTGTGTATGTGTGTGTACCGTGTGTGCATATAAAGGTTCTTTTGCATGCTAATATACCAGTATGGTACACGGATGATGATGATGCTACGAGTACTCGTATATACTGGCAGGGAAACTTACATTTAATACCATTCCGGCTCATATTTCGCTTCCGCTCGATTCTAATACAATCACAATCGCTTCACGTCTAGATGCGCACACAACGTATGTACATACGATATACTTTCTCTGAGTACATATTGTTTGCTAAAAATATCTACATCACACATACACATACACGCACACACATATACTAATTATCAATATCGTAATTGTTTATGTTTGAAATTGAATTTCAGAGCTCTAGAACTCTAGTGCAATATTTACTAATCAATTTGATATTAATTGATGTAAAAATGTTTTATTGAAATTCCACGCTATTTTTCTAGCATTGAATACTTCAATTTGTAAATTATGTAGCAATTAGTCGTGTTATTACATTGTTACGTGGGCTGTACGATCGATTCGTTCTTGCGTTTCAGAGTTTTCACAGAAAGTGTCAAATTTCATTTACATATGATTCATTTCCCGTGCGGCAGCAATTACACTGATTTTATTTGTACGAGAAGAATGGTTCAATTTGGCATTCTTCACGGACCCAGAGTATTTCATTATTTAAATAGAAAATTAAATTCACAAACTGCCAAAGAACAAAGAAAGAACATAATAAAGAATGTGAGTTGAACGAGTCGAAGACGCGAGAAAGTGAGGGAGTCGTTAGTATTTAAGACGGCAGCAAAAATGAAGAAAAGAAATAATATTTCTGAATGTATCTTCCGTCGAGATAATAAAACACAATTAGCATTGTTTGTCGTTAGTCCGCCAACGTTCTTACGAACACTGCGCTCGCAATTCTGCAAAAAGCGATTTTATGTGAAACTTTGGCACAGTAAGAAACGGTACATCATAAGAAAATCCATTATCTAAAAGTGACTAATACCAAAAAAATATGTACACACACACACATGTACATAATTAATTCTACATCAATAAATACGTACAGGTACATACAGGTTATCACGTTCTAACTGTGTAACAATCAAATAGAAAAATTGCAATTCTCTAAAAGAAATTATACCCCTGAGATCGAAGTCAGTTTTGCTCGTACCGAACATAACATACTAGTTTAATAAAAACAGTTGAAGTTTTATTTGTCTTTTGCAAGTTTCTTAAAAGTTTAAATTGGTTATAATATTGTGTTACCGACAGTACATACGACAGTGTCGGCTCGTGGAAATTACATAATTATTCTGTTACAAAACTTTCAATAATTGTGTTAGTTAATTTAAAGCTCGGATCAGACTATATCATTTACATTAATATTCTGCATGATTCTAAATTTGTATACTATAAAGTTTAAATTATTTTCTATTGTCAAACAATATGTAATATGGTGAAAATGCAAAGCATGTTTGCTAAATATATATTTATTATGTCTTACATACAGTTGGCTGGCCTGTTAACTAATCCTGATCTCTTTTGTTGGCAGATAGACTGGCGACTCGTGAATATAGTACCGTTGAAATGGTAATAATTTGAAAATACGTACGTACGTATGTATCATGTTATGAGGAGACTGCCGCCGAGACCATCATGCAGGACACAAGATATGTTATCTCTTTAACCATATATGTTCTTACGTTTATATACAAAGCATAAAG
>JAGJTL010000016.1:1836494-1848630 GCA_022063505.1 Calosoma granatense
GTTGATGGCAGTGTGCGATGTTCGTCTACTCTAATACACTACCACTACTACTACAACATACTACACTACTCTAATACGTTGTTCGATGGCGTAATTCACGCCGAGCAAGCTTGTCCAATTAGAATGGATATATCTAATTGTGCCTCTGCCGGTGTTTTATGACATCACATGGTAAATTGCATCACGGCACGCTGTTATATACGCCCTACGTCCCTTCCCCCCATTCCCCCCTACAAGTCCTTCTTTCCACCATGATTTCGTGTCGTACATTCTGTGTTCTGCGTCGATTTTACTTGGTACTAGTTGAACGATTTTATGCAAGCGAATGTAATGAAACACGTGGTGAAAAATCGTATTTAGCAAAGAGAAAAAGGTTTGCACATAAAAAGTGTGACTGATATTTACGACCATTTAACCGACGTACATTTCATTTCATTTGTGGTAATTGAAATTGTCTCGTTTGCTTAATGATGAATGATATAGGACGATCTTTGTTCGTCTTGCTTTGGTGAACTTGTATGCACGGCCGATTGTAAAGTTACGCGAGATATATATGAATGCAAATGAGACAAGGAAGGTCGGTTCTCTACTCTAATGAAACACAGACTATTGGTAAACCCGAAATCGATAAGTAAACTTTACTCTCATATATGTCCAATCTTATCCTTCGTATAAAACACTAAACAGCACACCACACACTAACGGATTATATATTTCACATTTACTTGTAACATTCATAATAAACACAGTCACACGTTTTTACAATATGTTCGAGAGAATTCATCGTATACATACAAGTATTGAAACTAAAATTGAAACATATACAGTTTCTGAGAACCTCTATAATATTATCATAATAAACATTGATATTCTGCAAATTGCACAAAATATATTGAATACGTTTATAATAAACACAAAACAGATGTACACAGCATATGAGAGCATTCTACTTTCTGTATTACATTCCATATTGCACAGTATTATTGTTATCAAACATTGCAAACGTAAAATCTCACATATCGCATATCACTTTCTGAATACATCGTGATCTAATGTATTATTGTACAGTGGCAATCATCTCTCACCAAATATCCTAGCTTAGATTTAAATCCGTTGGCATCGTAATCAATAAATTTCGATATAATGTGCCGTGAGTAATCTGTATTCATCAATGTTTCAGTTTAAGCGGATTTGTAGATAAGCGTTGACCAGGGAGGCAATATTGGAGAAGGAAACTATAGATGGAAACACATATGTATGTACAAATGTACATATATCTACCAGTGTATTACATGTCTATCTGAATAATGGTAAATTCACAAGTCATCTGTTAGAAATGCCAGCCTCGTACATCAAGAAAATATAAGCGCATGGGAAAGAAAAACGTGACAGTATGATATCATCAACTATGCATACGGCCTTGCGGTAAAAAGAGTCTTCGGTGCTGCAACGACCTTGCTGTGCAGTAAACACTTTCCATACGTACATATTTTTAAACAAGAAGGATAGAAGTAGCCTCATAACTATTATTTAACGTCAGGGCCGACGGAACAGGAAAGCCATGAAGCCTCCAACCACATACATACATACATACCATACTACAGTACAGTACAACCTAGTACGCCCAATAAAAATACTGCCACTCTATGTCTTTACAAATATCACTATATACAACGTGTGCATTATTTATTTCTATTTATACATTTATGCATAGTATGGTAAAGTGTACATTCAAGTTTGTACAACTTCACAGGTGGAATACATATTACTCAAGTTATGTTCAATTAAAATCTAAAATCTCACCCAACTTTAAGCCGATTTTCTACCCTAAAACAGTCACTCGGATTGATTTTTTGTCATACAATTTTTAATTACCGAACAGAAAAAAAACCTCACACTGACGGTTCCACTATGCTAGTACGAATAATAATCAACGGCGTTGACAGTTGATAAAAATGGTTTTTTTTGTGATGTCCTACATGGCTACCAATGGTTTAACTCGCGGAAATTGTACCACGAACGACATTAACTTAATGCGAGCCTGTTCTTAATCTTTTGAAAGCGAAACACCGACAGCTGTATACGCAGACGGTAAAATAGAGAACGGTACAAAGACCCTGTATGCAGATCTGTTTAACAAATAAGTCTATTGTTTATGCACAGTGTAAATATGTTTATGTTCTTATGACAATCTCTGGGCGCAGCATACTAAGGTGTACATATGTCTATGTGTGTACATAACCTGTTTATGTAATACAAGTCTCATGGTTTGGGCTAAATGCAAACATAACAAAAATGAACAACATACTCATAGATACTATCATCATCAACACACTATTCTCATTTTTAATTATACATGTAACTACTTAATACCAGTCAATTCTCTTCTTTCAGTTTTCCAGCTGCAAATTATTATGATCCTGACCAGTTAAAAAGAAAAGCATTGTCTAATTATTTTGTATTTATTTTCATCATTTGGTTCTCTGTTGCTGTAAGCTTTAGGCTCAACATTTTATTTTGCAAACACTAATGATGAGAAAATATTTAAGAAAAAATATCGACTGAATTATTATATGAGAATCTATCCTTGTGAGACGTTGCGTTGAGATTGTAAACACTGTTTTGTTGTGGGTAATACGGAGTGATGAGATGGTTCGTATTACACCTGGATGTGTAAGTGTGAGTATATTAGTACACTAGCAGGCATTGGAGCATTATAGCATAGCATACGATGTGATAGGAACTAACTCGTTGCGAGCGAGTTATCCGTGAACGTAATGCATCTGAATCTCGTTGTCTGGCTGAGTGACAAGCGAGAGTCTCGCCCCGATTTCTCAAGAAATTAATGGCACTTAAAATTTGTCAATCTCCGTTTTGGATTGTGTTTCCATGTAAATATTATCATAACTACAAAACATTAATAGCTGGATGGCGGGCGGTGGAGTTGAGGGAGCCGCGAGGGACGGAGGACGGCCGCAGGAGATACACGGTATTTCAATTACAGGGGGCTCATTAAATTCATAGCGACCTAGCATGTGGCAGGCCGGCCAGCCGGACGGCTTTCCGCTCACCTTATACTTCGTCCAATAAGATGTGATCACAAACCGTCGCTCTAGCCGCGACACGCTACACGGATGATGTATCGACGTGGAACAGTCGCCATGTACTAACACACTAATACACATACATACACACTGAGTAATCATGCAGCAGGTAGTCACTCACTCACACTTACATACACACACACACACGTTATATGCATACGAGCACTCGTATTCGTAGATTCTAAACTATGAGACGTAAGCAGATATATACCAAATGTCTATACAGTCGTAAAACTGAAAGTATTTATATAGCCAGTGCATTTAGTGTAGAATAATATTGTTATATTATGTATAACATAACATGCCTACATACATGTGTAATGTTGTTGATCGAGATTTTAAACTTTGTAGAACACCAAAATGGTTAGTATATCTTAAATATCTATTGATGACAGTGATTTTAGCTTGAATTACATATCATTTTAGCTCCTGTGTTGTGTGTATTTCCGTACATACGTTCCTTTAGATATACCATATGAAATTTGTGATTATGAGATCTGGGAAATATACTATTCAAGGAATTTTTCAAAATAAATAATTTTTTGGTTATTAGTTCCCCTAAACATCACCTTTCGGACAGTAAAGCGTAATAAAACATGCTCCCTAAATAAGAACTAATAATTTGCTTAATTTATCGTTATTAAAATGTTCCATTTCATTATAATTTCATTGTGGCAATAAATTAAATTTGGGCTTAGACTAATTTTGTACAGGAGACTGCAGTCATGATGTCTTGCCTTATACACTGCTAGTTGCATTACTGCACTAACGTGTGTCAGGTGTTCTATTCAAATTCAGTAAGCGCGTTTAGAATATGTCGGCATTCTTACAAGTATTGTACAACTCGTTTATAAAAAGCATGCATTTATATACAATCGAATATTTTAGATGCTATAGATTTTACTGAAATAATAGAAGTCTTCTAGAAACAGCACTGCAGACAACGTACTATAATATTGGACGTTACATACCCTCAAATCGGTTTTGATAAAAGTTACATAAAAAACAAAACCTTCAATAACTTATGACACTTCATCCCATACATTATATAAATATTTTAATTGATATTTTGTAAATTCACTTAGAATGACATATGAATTATTGTAGTTTCATGATATGTTTCTATGATATCAAATTGCACAGATTACAGGAGAGAATGCGCAAATACGTGATGATTTCCTAGTGAAATCCGGCGGATCTCGATATTTTGAAGAGCGATTAAAACATTATTAAATGTCATATCCGGGAACTGTCTATCGTACATTCGGCGCTATCACTACCAATTAATAGATACGTCATCTCAATGTTTCCTGTATAGACAAGAATATGTGTGTGCATGTCGGATTTTTTGCTAACGGTTATTTCCATAGTCCCAACTAGTTTCTATACATACAAAGAATAGAATAATGTATAAAACGTTTGACACGATGCATTATTCTGTACAGAATGTTGTACAAAATTATGTACAGAATTTTATATATCGTTGCATACACAGAATTAACGTAAATTCTGTACAGAATAAATGGAATAAAACATGTTTTGTTCCATGTAGAATTTTGCACAGAAAACGCGCACAAGTAGTGAACACATAATTTTTGACATTTGTAATTGTTTTTGTTTGCGAAGTTATTACGTACGGTTCCCAACAGTATTATTTTGGCCCGAATACTCCGGGTTAATCGTCTCATCTTTGAGCTTCAGGTTTTTAATACATTTCTTCGGGTAAACTATTTTTACATTTTCCTATATGCAATAGAACAAAAGCAATTAGAACTTGTATTTGATTCGAAAATAAGTCTTAACTGGTTCAATTACTTTTTTATCCTGTAATAATTTTTGTTTTATTGGATAACATTTAATTATATGATAGCATGTTTCATTTTGATATCTGTGATAATTTGGTTTGTTATGAATGAATAAATACAACAAATATTGCTTAATGAAATGATTATACAACCCAGTTGATTCGATAATAATATCAGACATTAATAATTATCAAAATCTAGGCAACTGCGCATTGTCATAAAGTAAAAAGCCCATATAAAGCATACAGGTTAAAATAATTTATATACAGACTTCTGTACAGAATTATACATGCTGTCAAACGAATATTACACTTGTAAATACAGATATAAAAACAGAGGTTGTATTTAATTCACTTCATTTTATCAGAACAGAAAATAAAATAGAACTATTTTTAGCTGTTGTAAGATGATTTTTCAAGCGAGCTCTCCGTTAACAACATTAATAAAAAGTTTATTTTATTCTAGATAATACACAGCGTAGGTTGTGTTTTGCAAAACTAAATAAGATATTCATAGAAACTTCCTGTATTGCTGTAAAACAAGTTAGATGCAGTACTGCACGTATATCGGCTATAAAACATTTCATATAGTTTCCGAGATTGTAGTGAAAACAACTAGAATAAAATAAATATATAAAAATTTCGTTTAGTTTTTAAACTGCTCACATATGAAAACAACAATATTGTTCTTAGCTAGTACACGTATATGTGTGCGGTGTAATGTTCTGCCAGAAGTTGAATAAATACAGTGAAATGTCTCTAGCCGATTTCGCTAATCTCATAACCATAGCTGAACCTCAACGACGTTAAGAACCAGAAGTTATTAAACAGACAACTAGTGTCCAGTGTGAGACGGTATGAGGCTACTGGAAGCTCCGGTCAGGCCGGAACTTCGTCTAAATCACTCTTTAACATTTAATTATCTGAACTGTTTCATTAGGAAATTAACTTAAAAGCTAATGCATAACCAATCCAAGTTCCAAACTAACTTTTACCATCCTAATCCCCTACTACTCACAACGTTGCCAAGTCGTTAATAATAGTTGCTCGGCTACTTGCAAGATTGGAAAAATAAAATGTTCATAAAAACTTATGCATATAAAACATGTTCATCATTTACTACCGACAAGAATAAACGTCATATTTTCTACCACATTATACTAACTTTTATTGATTATAAAAATAAATAACTATTGCGTATTTATTATCTGACGTACTAGCAACGTTAAAAACGTAATATTTTCAATAAACAGTTCACATTTTAAATACTTTAAATTACTTTAGAATATCGTCTAGAATCTATTCTGGTTTTTTTCTTTCTATATTATCTGACGTACTAGCTACGTTGAAAATGTATTCTTTTCAATCAACAGTTCACATTTTAAATATTTCCAACTTATAAATTATTAGAATATCGTCCAGAATCTATTCTGGTTGTTTTTTTCTCGTTACCTCACTGTGTATACATTAGTGATAGAATGGCACAGGCAAATGTAGGGGAGAAGAGCGAAGAGGATCACAAGTCACTAACTACGGACATCCGAATGCATAAATTATACACAAACCTTGATTCTGTTAAGCATCCCACTCTGAAAAACGTCAAATTTAGCCATTTCAAAACTTTCCCTTCAATTGTAAAAGTGTGTAAATGATTCATGTTTATGCGGCGGCCGTGAGATATTCATTGTTCAAAATTTTGAAGAATAAAACATGCCAATCTAATTACACGAAAATTCAGACGAAGAAAACTTTATCCTTACCAGCGTACAAAAATTATTTGTTAATATAGTTGTGATTTGAGAATACGGAAATCACACTTTCCTAAAAGTAAAAGAAAAGTTATTTTAAAATTACTTGTTCATTTCTCGTAATAATAATATATGAATAAAACAGAGTATTTAAAAACTAACACAATCTGTACAAAACATATAATGTTACACAATAGACAGCAACACAAGACTTTTAGTTGCATTCCAATGAGTCTAACATGACGTATATAGGTTAGAATGAAGTCACAACATATTCATGTGCATTACAAAATGTCATTTCATTCGTAAAAATGTTGTTGATCTGTATCTGCTTTAGATCTTTAACAAAAACATATTTACACTTACAAATCAGTTTAAACACGAATAACTTTGAATCACATATTTGCAAACAATAACTGAGCAGTAAATATTTACGTCAGTGACAACAACAATAATAAAATTATTACTTTATGTATACATATAACGAATTTGCAAAAGCAAACTAATGCGTAATTACTTATTAATAATTATTGCTCTCATTACTTATCTAATTAGAATGAAAATCAAGTACAAATCTGTACATACAGTATTTGTAAGTAATAGTTAATAATTTTAGCATTATTGTTCAAGCAATTCTATATACGTTAGTTTGTTTCTAAATTCAGTATAATTTATCTAAGTTCTCGGGGCATGTGATGTTCTTGACACTAGTTTTATTTACTCTCTAAGGTATCTAACTCAACAGCTGCTACAGTATTTGTGTTTTATGATTTAATCCGTTATATCAGTCAAAACTTATCAATATATAATACAAACTTGTGAAAGAAACTTTTCCCCAATACATTCCACGTCATTGTTTGAATTCATATAAACTTTTTAGAAATCATTCATAATATAAGATGTATCCTGTCATTTATATTTAAACTCGTCTAGATTGTATAAAAATTTTGCTATCTCTAAAATCAATATTGAATACGTCGTAATTAAATAACAAGAATTTATTTCTTCAATTTGTGATCATTCTCAATATAAATTTTATTTATTATGTATTAATAATGTTTTAAATATACGTATTGGTAGCCAAACCATAGAATGACAGAAATCAACTCTTCAACTAACCACTTCATTGAATTTATATGGTATTTTGAAATTTATAAGCAAAAATATCAAAATATATAATTAGCTTCATGAATTAAATATACGACACGATGATTTTAACATGAAATTTACAACAACAATATCATGTACAACAATGTATACTACAACTTGACATTCCATAAAAGTTAGAGTTGCGTTTAAATAAGAGTTTAACGATATCCTTAGTCCGGTGCGAAAAATAAGAAAACGAAAATACTTTGCGTGTAGAGGTTGGTCGCATTCGCATATACCGTTGGCTTGCTACAGGACATCTAATTCGACAAGCGATTGGCGCAAGCAACAGGCACCAGCAAGCAAGGAGCGTCAGGTAAGCAGCGGGCAAGTGAGCGTAGAACGAGCGAGCGAACAAGTAAGTAAGCATGCATGCAAGCAAGCAAGCAAAGAATTGTTGGCTCACCTGTTCGTAGTTGGCCGACACTGAAGCTGGCTGGCTGGCTGGCTGGCTACGGCTGTGTCGCTGTGGCTGGCTAACTACGGCTGTAGCTGTAGAAGTGCGGTACCCTCACAGCACAGCACAGCCGAGCGAAGCAACAGAATCCGGTACACAAATTAGTGATATTAGACATGGCAGCGCTGCGAGGCGAATGGATGCCAGACAAACCGGTCCCGGTAGACTGGAGTATCTTTAATTGAAGCACTAAAGTTGCAAACGGCGAAATAAAATCCAAAATCAGATATGCCGTTGCCGACCAATGCGGCTCGGCGCGATCAACTCAGTCTCGGACGAACACGAACGGGAAACCTCGCTGCCAATGCCAGAAACACAAATACCTACCTATCTACTATTCAATTCTTCACATTACCTTCCTCCACTTTGATCAATCAATAATAAATATAAACACTTTCAATTATATACTTGCAATTTACTTTATTATCAAGCACGATTCTTATACAGTGGTTTACTTATTTATGTTATGATGTTTCTATTCAAATAAATATTTCATACTTACTTCTACCATCGCGTTATAAATAAAATAACAACTAATATGCAAGTAGATTTTCCCACTATCATCTATATGTATTTTACAATATTATCTATACCAACTTTTAAAAGATTTGTCTGTTTTCAAGTATTAAAATATTTGTGTATTTAATAAGTATTTTACTATATATCACCAGTAATACAGAATTGGCTTAATTCTCACTAAATCAAATAAGGCTCTATAATTTAGAACCGTTCTTTGTGAAATTATATTAACCAGTAGGAAAATAATTCTTCATTATTTGTGCAAGGTGTGTTTGAAAATTTAGAATATTGAAGGTGATGAAGACAATAATTATTCGTAGAAAACTAGTTCGTTGTCAGTACAATCGTTAAAGTTGTGCTTGTTAACAATGTATATTCGAGTTGGTAGTTTCAATTAAGTGTTTCTCGAATTTCCATAATTATTTTGACGTATTTATTACAAACAGCAAAACTTTCCAAATATTAATGGCATATTGTTCATGCAACAGAGAATGCGGTGGAAATTTAATTCGATGTACAGACGAAAATACAAAAAGGCAGACACGGTGTAGAGTTACGTTTGTTATTGTAAATGTATAGTCATACTCTGTACAATATTTGTGATGATTGAGTCTAGATTGGTATTTTTGTTTGCAACATTATATTAGTTAACTCATTTATAATAACTGAATAATGATTACAACCATAGTTTCAATATTGACCATTTATTAAATTTTAGTATAATAGCATTATTGGCTATTCACATAAATAATACTAATTAATTATCCAGAGAATAGCCGTTTAATTTAGGTTAATATTAAAATGTTTAACATTTAATGGAATGTCATGAGAAATTGACAGTAATATCTACAGTAGGTACCTGCATATGCATGATGTATTTACAAATTTATTATTAAACAATGCAGGTAAAATATGAAACAATATTTCTTCAGCAAATTACCACACTGCATGTTTAGTGAATCGATACTGAAACACTCAAGGTCCAGGCACATTCAACAAACTCAATATCGAATAAATAAATATATCGAGTGTCCTTTGAAATCTGGGACATAGGAAATTAACATGTAATTTTAGAAAAACTGTGTTGATACAGTTCATTATGGCAATGGTAAATACAAACTAGAACGGTCCTAAAACTAAATAGAAAACAAAATGATTAGGTGGTAGACAATTTATGTATGTACGAATCTATTTCGAAAAAATATTAATAGAATGATTGATAGTGAAATATATGTGTGTATAAACATACATATGTATTCACGGTAACAAATTGAAATTAATCGTTTGCGAATGAGAGTGCTGAACGATATTGAATTGATTGGTGCAGTAAGTTGTGCTTATTGCAGTAGAACGCGTTATAGATAGATAGTTATATATATACAGTAAAACAATGGTTGTTCCGTGTTAGTGATAGAACAATTAATATAATACGAAATGATGCTTCAGTGAATTGTAGATTTGCTGATTAAATCTAGATGCGCGTTCAATTAGTATTTGAAATATAATTATAAGTTGTTATGCCAAGGAAACGCGACGCATTGAAACGAGGTTATCGGTAATGCGGATTTCACTTGACTGAAACACAACCACTCGATTTGCACCGTAATTCCAGATAACTGTCGTTGCAGAAACTGCTTACTGAACAGTTTAATTCACATAGACTCAATCGATTCACATAAACCTGCATGTATATAGGAAAATTCGATTTCAAATAACATCTTACTGTAGTCTGAATTAAAAATGTCATAGCTTACTAAACTAAATGTCGTATTCTTTTATACTACTCTACTAACATATAACACTATGCCAATAATAATGTACTAAAATAAAATGTTTTCATCCTTTCAAATCAAAACACTTCAGATAGTAAAACACTTTTATCACTGTTAAACAAACCCTCTGATTCTGCAATGCACGTGACGTCATAACTGTAAATTGTTACAAGCAATATAAACCGGTCGTGAAGGTGTTTATTGAAGTCCTATGCACACGTTTTGTTGCTATTGCTTTTCGTTAATATTCTTACAAGAAACATTTTTTTACTACTCAATCTTAATTATTTGCTTTAGTTCAGTAATATAAGAAAATAATTGAAAGGAAAGTACACTGCGTCATAGCGGCCGATACAATATTCACATCACGGTATAAATTGAAATTTATTAAGCACATTTAAATGCATAAGTTATTTCATTTACGAAATCCGTTATATTAATCATTATTATAATAAGTGATAAATAATCGTAGTAACATTTATGCATATTATGTGAATTCAATCAATTTCGTATAATTTATAATACTATATTTTGCATATACGAAATTACTTAAAAATCTTTCACTACTAATAAGTAATCAATGTTAACTTGAATGCTGTTTGTAAAGGGCAGATATACGTATGTGTGACTGTTATATACAATTCTGTCAACATTACACTCACTGGCCGTAAATTTGAAGCTACACGGTAATTAGGATCGTCTTATATTTTTCCGCTTCTTTTCTTTACAAAGCCCGCAGCGACCAATGCTTTTTATAACGTTTTTTTTTCTTTATCCTTCTCTAGAAAATAAAGAATTATGTTGCTACCTGTCCATCTAGGTAGCACCACGTAGATAATATGAAACGGAATTTTATAATCGGTTACACATTTAACACAGTGTTTTATTAATGTAACTGATGGTTTGTGGTTTTGAATCAAAATATCGACTCATGACGAATACAAAAATAAACAAAGAAAATAAATTCGAATTCAAGTTAAATAGTCATAACAAAACCATATTATTATACAGTATAGCTTTATCTTCAAGACTACAAAACTCAAATACGATCATGATAAATTTTCTTTATTCACGTAATTGTTTGTATTCATTGTAGATATAACTAATTAAAATGAAATAGACAGTTATTTATATAAATAAAAAACGGAGACACAACTTAAAAGTATTACAGATTAACGTGGTTCGAAAGTGAATAAAACTGAAATGAATAATGAGAAATGATAACAAATATGACATAACGTGATACATACCGTGTACGTTATCTACAATTTCAAACTACCGATAATATCGTAAAATGTTATGCATGTTCATTTTCACGAAATGAAAAATTAATTGAAACTTTCTAATACAGATGGTATAGTAATGAAACACGTTAGAAACTTAGCGAGTGCCGCCAGTGCCTGGAATATTACAGGTCCGAGTGTTCCATACGGCCAATTAACTTCCGCATAATCCATTTATAATTATAGATTCAACGTCAAATCACCACATTAATCCAGCACATCACACCTTTACAATCACATATTTACCACAAACACCAGATTCCATCATATAGCATCAGTAAATGGAACAAAAATAAACTT
>JAGJTL010000016.1:1868539-1896390 GCA_022063505.1 Calosoma granatense
ATGTAATATTTATTATCTAAAATTTAAAACATAAACTTTTTACTAATGTATAGAATTATGCATGATTTATTTTCTTAGCAACTGATACATGCGTAACTTGTATTTGATATAAGCGATGTTAATTACTTTTCTGATTCATTTACTATCTGTCTGTGTAAATACTGAACGCAAGTTTCTGTTTAGTCTTGTTGTGATTTAATAGTGATTCCGTGAGGTTTTTTTTTGTATATTAATTAAACGCGATGTCAAAATGTTTCGTTGGTACACAGTAGTGCCCCATATCAAAAAAAATTGTTCCGTATTATGACAGATTGATAACGCTCAATGTCAGAAACAAATGAGCTGTACAACACGTATCTCAAAAATGTATGACACATGTCACTTTTATAGAAAAATGTTTTAACAGATTTAGAAGGGCGTAACGGATATTCTCCACAACTTGTTTTGTATCGCTATACGTTCCAGTCTTTATGCTGGCAAAGAATTTCAAACTGTTCTGTTTATATTTTAAATACGAACATTTTATTCTTTTATTTATTTTTTTTATATATGTAAGTATCATAAAACTTCTAACACTTAAGAAAAAAAAAAGTCGAGCAGACTTATACCTGAATAATGAGTAAAACATATCGTAGTATGTTTGTCTTTGAAGAGAAGTTTGTTTTGGTAAACTTGAGCGAACTGGAAATTGTTGACTTCCGTACATATAACCGAACGATTGAATTTGAAAATGAATAGAAAATATTGAATATTTAAATGGAAGCTGAAATATCAGCGCATGTTTGTGAAATTTCTGGTTGAATGAATCGAACTGCTGTTGTACATAGATATTTGGCTGAAGATGGTATCAATGTAAAGCAGGCTGGAGAATGTGTTAGCGTGGGTGAGTATCCATGTAGCCATTGTCTAGCATCGGTTCGCTTTGTATAAAAAATAATGTTTTGGAGCGGCAGTAAACAATGTATCCGTGGCTGGCGCTATCGTTCTTGTGTCCCTTTTGATTTTGTGCGTCGAATGAACACACGGGTAGTATGGGTCTTTAGGCTACAGCCGCAGTCACAGTCACAGTCACAGCCATGGCATTGGACAAAAAAAACGAAGCGCCGCATAGACAGGAAAATCTAATATGCTGCCAGAAACAGGGAGTCATCTCATAGTCACTCACCCCCACCTGGGTAGCACAGATGCTCTTGTACCGTTTTCACTCCATCGGTTTGCATTCGGGCGCATGGACTTTCATATCATTATTCCTTTCGTTATGTATTTGACGATAAAAATACATGCTGTAAAATAAAAGGCGCTAGGTTACTGTAGGGTATTCAACTCTGTATGATCAAGTTCTTGCTGGATTATGGCTACCTCTGTCTTCCTTCGTCGGTTTTACCGTCGTACCTTGCCGATCGTGGGACAACGATCCCGGCCCGAGCTTATCCGAAGTTATCTGTTTCTAGCGTACTCATTGGTGGACTTTCACGTGTGTGTGTGTGTGTATGTCGTCTTGTCTTTCTACTTACTCTACTGCTTGCTTGCCTGCTTGCTTGTTGGCTGCTCGTCGCTTGCTTAGCTTTGCTTCGTTCGAGACATCTTCGCGATCGAAAAGAACCTTCTGTGAAACACGGCCTTGAAATTCACGACAGTGACCTTTGTTATTCGGTTGCCGACTGTAAGGGAATGGTACGTTCGTACATATAATATGTACCTACGTATGTCTAATACGCATGCATGTGTGTATATAAGTATATATATAAAGCTTATGTATGTAAGAACAAGATGACCCCAACAACAAGCTCCAGTAGTTCTACACTGGGCTACGTTTTGTTGTTATTTGTCTTTCACATTCCTTCGTTCCCATTCCCGGTGTTCGTAAAAACTTAATCTTATCCCTCTGTCGACCGAGTTCTTTATTTTCTCGAAAACATGACTTCTGTATTTACTTGGAAATTTATTTTTTCCCATAAAAATTAATTGGCGAATTGTTTTTCTTTCGGGAAGAGAAAATCGATTAGGTGAAGGTTTTCGTCAGTTCCTGGGATCAAGTTACCGAAATGAGAGGAGAGAGAGAGTTCCCAGAATAGAATGAGTGTTGTATTCATTGTTTTATGATTGTGAACGGTAGTTTTAGCTAGGTTGTTGCGGCAAGTATGTACGACGCGAGGTACGGTATGTGCGACTGACTGGTCATACAACGGTGCTAGAATGTTGCTGGTTGCTAGCTGTTAGCTGTATGCCGGACAGTGTAGTGCAGAGCAACTACAGACAGTTTATTGTACCTTCACAGCAGGTTGTATCATTTCAATTGGATTTCGTCATCGGAATTCCTTTTGCTCCATTATCTTTGTCTCTGACTGCTTGCCTTTCAGCTACTTAGCCGTTTTAACTAGCTATGTCTATTAACTGAACACAAATTAATGTAAATTATGTAAATGGATACTTTATCTTACAACTAGAGTGAAATTAGAATTTAAATAAAAAATACTGACCTTGCGTCCACCTTCATACCGAACGAATAGAGATTTTTAATTATTATAAACCATGTAATACATCATTAAAATTAGCCACAAGAATATTAATGATCAAGAGATTCTTTGAATTCATGTGGGCTGAATTTTTAAACTGAAAAGTTTAATTAAATTTTATTATTATTCGTGATAATTGTTAAGAATTATATTATACATTTGCGACATCAATAATACTGTATCTTCTTCATAGCTCGTGAAACTGATTATCCCACGAATCCAGTCCCGAGTAGAATAGGAGTATGAGATTACAGAGGAAATTGTTACCGAATATGAGAACTTGAGTTACTGTGATATGAGTACAATAGTTTTTTTATATTGTCGCAGATGCGTGAAAAGACTTCTATGTAGTATATGTACTTAGCAATAACCAGTAACGGTTATATGAAGTTAGAAGTAAAATTTATGTGCAAATGAAAGAGCATAAGTAATTTGCTTCACTTATTGACACGGCTTAATAATAATAAATATTATATACATGTTTGTTCACGTGTTACTTCTGCTAATTACATTATTTGCAGCACTGTTATATTAATCAACAATACAGTTTGCAATTCGCTGCAGTTAACGTTTTCTTCTTAGTTTCTCTGTATTGTATGTGTTAATTTTCTTATAATAGTACGGAACTATGTATGTACATATTCATATGGCTGTAGATCTGTAACTTATAGTTAATTAGTAAGGGCTAGATTTCTTTTTTGAATGGTATAGAAACATGGTTTAAACTTGAAAGTATACTTTGTATTATACACTAATTGATGATGACATCTGGCTTGGAGTCTTTATTAGCTGTGCTATGTTGGTGAGCCTGTACTTCAAGTGTTGATGGGTTGAACGCATTGACTGAGCTGCATAAACTCGTTCCACTGAACATGGTTGTCAAATATACACATATATAGCATAGCTAGTAAATATTGCAGCTTAGGCACAGCGCCCGTTACCCGGGGTATCCGCCTTTCTTTCTTTCTTTCTTTCTTTCTTTGTTTATGGATTCGAAAAGCAACGAAAAGGTAAGTTTTGAGGCGCACCAGAGGGTCCTGTGATGTATTGCGACAGTTTATAGTGAGTGAGTGAGATGGCCGTATCCCATATCCCATGCCTTTTTTTCTCTCTCACTCTCGCTCACGCACGCACACATTCATTGGTAGGTTCAGCCATGCCGTGACGACTGTTTATTACAGCCGTAGTTTTCGAAAAAAAATCACCGAATTGAAATTGCTATACACATTGTTTGAATAAAAAAAATTCAACATTTTGCAATTCTGTCTGTATTTTAGAACCATTGTAATAAATGGTATATTTTCGTAATTATAAAATAGAGAAGAAGAAAAAGAAGACGAGCTTTTTAATTATATACGTATCGTAGTTTCTGATAACTTTTTGCATTACAAATACAGTGTCTAGTGCAAAGCAACTTATGCACATACTAATCGAAATTTAACGTTTGACAAGTTGCTGCTGGTTAGTACAAGAATGTTTTACGAGGAAACTACACAGAATTCCAATGAATCCGTTACATGAAACACATTTTCATAAGTAATCTAAGTAACACAGAAATATACGTACATATGTCATAGGTTTTATGTAAAACATTAAAATACATTATACAATGAATTGCTGAAATTCTGCCATAATTTACAAAACAACTCACTAATGTAAAAAGAGCTCTTAGTTAATTGTGGCCATAAATTGTCTGCAACACCTAACGGCAGGGGTCGTTCGCAAATTCACAGAAAATAAGGCCACATCCATATTTTGAGGCTCCGCGTTACAATATAACGTTGGTATAAATGTGCAGTTTGAATCCGGCTAACGTATTTCAATAACTTTGTTTTTATTATTGGTGAATGTGCACGAGTGTTAATCACGGACTATGACTTGTTTTCGCGTTACGGCTGGATGGTCATTCCCATTTTATATATTAAACAGAAATACTGTCGTTGCTCGACTCCATTTGCTCGTATTTGCATTGTTTTTAATACTACTGGATCGCCATTCATCATCGAACACTCCAACCGCACATTCTAAGTTGGTTTAATCGAAATGGAATTATACAAGTGCCACCCTAACTGTCCATGTTCTCCCTGTTTCGCATACATGTATACATATTTTTATTTATTACATAGTCTACCTACATGCTATTATCCCTTTCATCATACGTGTTCATACCCGTAAACTGTGCCCTTCGCTCCGTCCTTACACACACACACATTTACATTTGACTTAACGTGCTCCCCAGGTATTATCATTTTATTTTGAATTTATTTCAGTTTGAATATGTATGAAACAAGCAATGTATTTATTGGATTTCTGCCAGTATATATGGATTAAGAAAACTTAATAGCCAGATTAGAGATTTTGCAAGCTGAAACATTGTTATAACTTTGCATAGATATTCAGCGGGCGATGTGAATATTTTTGTTGTAAAATGCCAGCAGGTCGCATGAGTAAAGACAACAGACCGACCGTCCAGGTAATGGCCCAGCTATCTGGTGTCCTCATTCAGGTTCTTTTGTTCGATTTTTGAATATTCAACTGGTCGTCTGTACTTACAGGGTCCATTATACTTACTCACGTGACCTGCAGGCGATTCTCGACCTAAATCTCACTGAGATGTTTCAATACGGACACTTTCTTCTTTCATGTGGTGTCGCATCTGTTATAATTGACATTCTATGTTTCGTGATACGTTTTTTTACATTTTTTCGCATCACCTCACTTCACCACAACGCGTTACCATATGTCGTTCGAATACCGCGCATGCGTGTCGCCTAATGTTCGGTTACGTTTCGGTTCGACAGTGTATATACCTAAATATCTACTGTAAACACACGTATATGCTTGTCTATTGACTATTTTTAAATACAATATTCATCTTCTTTAATGTCTTGGAGAAGAAACCATTAATTATTGTTAAAAGTGTGAGCACATCATTTTTTCTAAAAATAATTAGAATAAAATTTATTGATTTCATTTTTAAAACGTTTGAAATCACCATACCTTACAGCACTGTATTATTTAGTGTTGTTAGTCAGCAATATTGACGACGGTCATAGTTGGTTCATCTTTGTATATTCTTCCCTAATTGTTAATGCTCAGATCCATTGTTCTAGCTAGCCAGTGGTCGGCTGCTTTGACAACTACAGTTATATAAATATTTTACATTCGCTGCCTGTCAGGTCTAAGCGAAACGTACGTTTCAGATCGGCCCGAACATTCATGTCGGTCTTAAGAATTGTCTAGCAGGTCAGAATATCAAATATTCTGATCTGAACGTACGTACGTATGTGTGATCTGATTTGTGTTCTATTTCTAGCTCGTTTAAATGTCGTGTCTGTAAACTTTGTTGGTTTGAAGGTAATATCGTATTGCGTATTCGTGTGAAATAATGATAATTTATGGTATTTAGACTGTTAATATGTTGAAAGGTATGTTTGACGTTTAGTAAAACTGTCAAAACATACTCAACATCTGTCTCCAGTGAAACGGGATAAAGGACCGGTAACTTTGTCCCGTGCACAAACCGATCGTAACTTTTCGATTTTATTATCCGCGTAAAAACAGTAGCGCGATTCCTTTTCAAGAAATTTTCCGACACTTCTGAACCATGTGTTACCTTAATTGTCAGACGAAAATATATGTGCGTGTTTTTTTTTATTATCGTGTCAAGTTTTTATTATAGTGAAAAAGATGTGAAGCCAGGCACTTGGCAACCGGCAACCGGCAACCCCCAGACAATTTCATACGAAACATTCTTTTTACGGACTGCTGGCTGGAATGATACAACGCTTGCCGGGATAAAAATATAATTCTCCATTTTCACAATCATTTATTTAATACTTGCGCACCAACGACACACGACAAAATATATTAATTTTAAATAAAAATAAACATACGAATCGGCGATTTCTCAGACGAATGAGTTCCATTTCTCACGCTTCTACCCACTTTCAACGAGACAATACCCGTTACAAATGGATCTGTCTCTAGTTCCTGTATTATTGACGTAAATATCAAGCATATACAATGAATGACTGCAATATGCCATATTACCAATGGTACTGGTAATCCATTACAAGTATTTATCCAGTCCAGTTTATCGCTAAACATTCCAAGTTGCATTATAACTTATATAGGTAATTCATTGATAAGAAAAGTTTTTATTTTTATGCATCAGAACTGATTATCGGACACCTGAATTCTTTCGTCATTAGTGTTGCAGCTAACCGATTTAATTGAGGTTTAGCACCGGCTGACCACCTGTCTTTACACATGCGCAGAGTATAAAACCATCCCATGACTTCTTGACGGAACAATCGGCTTGAAAAATATCATTTCTTTGTCCCGGAACATTTCTATTGTAACCATGTATACATCTAAAAGTGTATCAAATCGAATGTTTAGAATTCGATCACGGTCTCATCAGGATAAAAACTGCATTAAGCGAACGTTTTTTTATTGCTTACAATACATAGCTCATACCATATCGATTTCACATTACGCCATGAAATTACGTATGCAAATATTTTCAATTAAATTGGGAATCTATTCGTGTACTGGTACTGGTACGGGATAAGGTAGGGTAGGGTAGGGTGTAATACTGTTGTACTGTGCTGGCTTGTGTGATGTGAAATTCTGTTTTTGAAACGTATCAAGCCTGTCTTTATAGCAAATTCCGGCCGTGTAACAACAAAGCATATGTACGTATGCATTCTGTATCCACACGTCATTACATTTAGGGCTGACTTTGCAGAAGGCATAACATTCAAAGTGAAACTATTTCATTAATCTGTCAATTGGCGACATAGTTTACGTTCCACACTGAATACGAACTGTGTTCGTACCTGACATAACCGTACCATGGGAATGTTGTTGTCTGACTGTACGTACTATTATTGTTGACGGCAGTCAAGGTGTGTAGCTAATTCCTGTGAAATCTAGATTTAACGTTACCACATTTACACTAGATCCGTATATAATGAATATCTTTTATTCGACAAGTTTTACCAACTTTGTTTATTCACTCTTACACATATGTATGTATATTTTCATTCATCCAATCATTCCAGTTATTTAATTAAAATTAATTAAGAGCTAGTTTATTATTGTTTCATTTACAAACACGTATTTATTAAAATAATAAAGTGAATTTACCGAAAAATTGAATAATAACGAATTTAGTGAAAACATAACATTAGTGTAAGATTCATAATTTAGAGGATTTAAATGTAGCTATATAATTAACACTGTGTTTATAGAAATGTAACGTTGTGTTATACTGTGTAATACAAGGGAAAAATAGATGTAAATGAATATTGACATTAGTTATTATGATAATAATAATATTGTAATACATTTGTTCTAGAATAATAAAGTACATTTAGTATTTATAGTAGTAGAACAACTAGCACAGCTGTCTGTGTCTATGTTGGTGATGATGATAGATTTTCATATACGTACATATGTATATAGGGAAATTGTACAATGAATAGGCAAGCATGTATATAGTTCGATCGATGGATTACCACATTGTTTAACTAGTACTGTATATAGAACTCATATTTATGATAGCATTACGACGTGTGCGGTATGCATTAGCGTGTAAAATGGCACAAAATCTCTTCAGCTTATCGATCAGTGTACAGTGTTTATACAGTAAACTAGTTCATGTGTAGCTAATGAACATTAATATCTGCTTAATACGCACAACACCAATCATATACGGGACAGTTATTTGATTATTTTACACAAATGTTTTAAACGTATTTCATTGCAGCGATTAAATAAGCTGAATAGAGTACAATTCATCATTCGCTAATTGTATATTCATTTTTTTCTCCCGCTAAATAATCATGTTTTCTTATGTTTGTTTAATACTTACTAAAGTACATACGTTTTTAAATTGCAACGTAAATTATTTTTTGTAACGTTGTATATATTTTTTGCAAAATATACACATAAGTAATAGAAAAGGCATAAAAACATTTAATTTCGCTAGTAAGAGAAATATTGGAAAGCCGGTCCTGATTGTCATTATAACTGTGTGTGTGTTTTTTTTCAATCATAAATCAAACGGATCTCGATATGGTTGTTTTCTGATCCAACATTACATTGCAGGTGTGGCGCGTTTTGTCTCAGACGAATCGTGTAATGGCTCCGCGTGTATGTTATGTTACCTTGTTACTCTTTTAGCTATTAAATTTCATATGGCGCGTATTACACGCGTCCGAACTCACTGAAGCAACTCGACCCCTAATGTGGACTAAACTACGACTTGTCTCGACCTGAACAAATAAAACGTTTACAATGGAACGGATGATTTGTGTTCAGAGTTCTATATGGCTTGTGTATTTAAGCGTATTATCTGGAATTCTAATCATTATGTATTTTTTATCTATGTTATACCTAAATCTCCGTGCAAATGTCAAGTTTTGACACAAATCTGTTATTGATGAGAGTTAATTTGTGGCACGATGCTCTTCTGCGTCTATCAGCATGCATCTATCTGCAAGTTCGTAAGATGTCATTTGACGACAGAATAGAATTGTTGTTATTTATCTTTCTAACTATGTAAGACGTGGGTATGTTGGTAGTAAATAGTCAAAACTTAATTATCCAAGTACATAAATGTCAAATAGCAGGTTAAAAACAACGAACACGAAACACTATGTTAGTTGATCGGTTCGGTTTTAAGTAAACTTATTTTCTGCGGCAAATAGGTGTGCGCTGGCTATTAATTGCACACTCTACATAAGATACCATAAATCCATCGTGGCGTAGTTCACGTGATTTCTATAAATGGCAACACGATTATCCACACGCAACCAGCCTGCTGCGCCTTCTTTCCTTCGATGTTATGTTATGTTGCGGCGCTATATCCTATGCTATGCCATGCCATGCTGTACTCCGCTGTGTATTATTATTGTATCTACGACCCCGTTTTATTTACTAAAGTCTTGATGTGTTGTTTAGTGTTCCACCACAGCATTCCAGAAATTAGCTCAGTTTTTGATGTCTTCTACCCACACACACACACATACACATGTAACATAAATACATGTATATGTAGATACATGTGATATGAATGTTGTGTTGCTATTTGCATTTATCGATTTTTCCGGTTGTAACTTGTTTTATATTCGTGTTCGGCGTTCGCTATTCTTATGTAGGTGAACGTGCCGTTATTCAAATTCATTTTCATATATGTATATCACTGTTCCTTTTCCACCGGAATATTTGCAAATCACGCAGCTACCTGTAAGCTTGTAATCTATACTTCCGGCTTCATTTTTCAACTTCTTGTAATTTATTAAATAGTTTAATGACAATTAGTCCGGTGCAAATATATTTTACACGATGTAAATAGAAAATAATACCTCGACAAGATAATTTAGATGAGAAACTCAATGTTCATTTGAATATGAGTTACGTAACAGCTGCCATAATAAGGCTTTCCATATGTTACACTCAGTTTAGAACAAGCCGATATTGATCCTGTTTGAACATATTACTGAAACAAAATTGTCGTAAGCTACAAAAATCCCTTTCACGTTAGAAGCACATGTATTATAATGTTCATTGCGGGATTAAGGGGTACACAACTAACGTTCACAAGAGACTGTAAGGGTTTTCATAATGGTTTTATAAATATAAACCGCAGAAAATTGTTAGTATCGAACAATAAAATCACTTTGCATTGCATACAAATTGTTTTTGTGTACGTATAAATACGATATCTGAATAGTATGGTAATATATAAACAGTTTCCATGAAAATTCTCATCTTATCTTGTAGAAAACAAAACCGACATTAATTTGTCTGAGTAAATAAATTATATAGCGAGTTACTTTGAAGGAGCGCGTATAGCCAACAGCGAAATCTATTGAGTACATAGGTGGCGGTAGTAGCTGTTAGATGGTGGTATTTCTTGAAAATGGATTCAGTAATATAATTTATAGACTTTGCCAGTACCCTCAGTACTGAACGTGAAAAGTGACAGGTATTCACAAGTCTAAAATGACAAAAGCATTGCCGCCATCTATATGTGTATACATGTGTGCGCCTGTGTGTACCTGTGTGTGTATAAATTATTATATTTAATAAGAAACCTGCTACAACAATGTACGGACAACATAAGCACCTGTCGCCGATATTGTTGGACACAGTATTACATACATTAGTATCTATACTCTAGCAATATTCTACAGTTTAGTCTAACCGATTAATAGACACATGTACATAGCAACTTATAATGTTTCAGTATTCTTAGTAAGGTTTCATATAATAGGATAGAACATGCAAAAATAATATTTATACATTATGTATTATTTCAACTAGTTAAAACTAGTTTTTATCGGATTTCAAATATCGAGACATTTACTATATACAAAGAAATTATTCAAAATTATAATGGTTATGCAAACTAATATAACTATGTATGAGAATACTACATAATTAAGTTATTAATTTACTTTTACAAGTTTTACTTTTGAATAGGTTATGTAATATTGTTAATTTAAACTGTATAATGTTCTGTTGTTGATAGTATTGAAAATCTTTAATATTGTTTCAGTTTTTATTGCATCCGCAATTCCCGATTGACTTCACTGATTCACTGCACGGATATACAGTGATTCTAGTTCAATAATGGCAGGAACTTCGGCTTACAATATTGCTCATTTGAATATTTAATTCTTAAATCGATAGTAGTTAGTGTGTATAGTAAATTCTTCTGTTTGATACATGTGTCTGTTGTAAGATATAAACGACTCTGTTTAATGTAATTATTAAACTTATACTGCTTCAACGGTACACAGGTATACATGTATGTAGTTGTGTGTACGACTTCGTGTAACTTCGAAACAATTATTGTACCATAACGAAACTCAAACAAGCTCGAATTATCACTTTGTTCCATTGTAACTAAATCTACTTCAGAGCAGAATGCATTTGGCATATTTTGCCATACGTAACACTTACCTAGCTGATGAATCTAACGCCATTTTGAATAAATTTCAGTTGTATGTGTACATAAAGGTTGTATTTTCCATCCAGTTACAAAATGGCTGTTAACTTTCTGTCATTTCAATATAAGTCTTAATATTTAAACACTAGCAATTATATACTTGTAAAGAAATATAAATAGATGTTTTAATACAAATATAATGCGTGCATCAGTTATTTCCAGATTCTTTTAAAGAATAAATGGTACAATTGATTGAAAACGGTTTTTCTACTTGTACAAATCAAATAAAGCAGTAAACAGTAAAATGCGTGAGGGTTTAAATTTAAATGGCAAACTCTAATATCAACAGAAGATATGTCAATGGAATGTAAATGTTTACTCGTAAAGAATACAAAGATAAGTATCGGTCAATATTATAACTATTTCAACTTTATTTGCAATTTAGACTGATGCGTGCAAGTAATGTATATTGCCTATAGAATATATTCATGATTTTATGTTGGACACACGTTTCTATATCTAACTAATAAACTCAATTTAGTGTCAAATAATCATAATTCTAAATTAAAAATAAATACTATGTTCAATGTTTACGATAATGGTATGAGCATACGTGGTACCTAAGTACAAAACTATCTTGTTGGTTCATGTTATACGATACATATGTGTGTGTGTGAGTGCATGATGTATCTACTATTAAATTTAGGATAGCTACTGCGTGACAGGATTCCGAGTAGGCATTGCAGACCGGATGTCGAGACTTCACATCCCCTAACGAAACTCATAAACACACATGGGTACAGGGAAGATGGGGCGGGGCGTGCTAGTTCTATGGAACCCATAGCACAGCTGAATAGTTTAGACTGGCCAATTTGGATTTTGATTAAAGTGGTCCAGCACCCTGATGTGTTATTAAAATGGAAGAAATTCAGGGTGGGGGGGGGTAGTCACATCTATACACACATATATACATGAAATTACTAGAACTGTCCCCCTTCCCCATCCCCTGTTTCACTACAGAAGTAATAATTCCATGGAATGGACAGAACATTGTCCTTAATGTGTTTTCCTGTTTTCCATTATATTGACGCAAATATGTTTATCATTTAGTCATAGTCAGAAATAGAATAATTTCATACATTTTATCATGTGTAGGTCAATACAGATAACATGATGGAACATATTTCAATACTTATGTCACTGTTTCCTTGTATTTGCGGTAAATTGAAATCTCATTCGCAGTAAAGCGGGTTAAAGGTACGATATCTACAAATATATTTCAATGCGGATTTATCCGTAAATTCCACAGATCTATTTTGTTTTGTTGTTGTTGTTGTTAATGTTTGAGCTAGTTTATACCTACGTATATGCGAGCGCTTATATATTGTACTTGTATCACCTGTAGCAAAACTTTTAAGATAAAGCCCCTTTCTAAAGATTAAATTTGCTTTTTAGAACTTCGTCAAATTTGATCAAGATCGTTTCAGGTTTTAAACGAAAATCACTGTTATGATATAGTGTTTATACATGTATCTACTACCTGTTAAATATAAATTCCAGTTTGTCACTTTAGGTAAATAGTTGCAATGTAAAATTCTGATGGTGTGTTGTGTTATTAATCATTGTAGGAAGTAGTGCAGAATGAGTCATAATATTAAATGTGGTTTGCATTCACGCGGTGTCTTCGTAGAAAACGCGTGTACATACGCATGTCTATTTTTACTAATATGTTATGTCGTGTGTTGTAACCGTGTGAGATGGGGTGGGGACGTGTAGTATACATAGCGTGCCGATGACGTCAGCAACTACGACCGGGAGGGTTTATATATTGTACTATGGTGATAATTTCGGGCGGGTAGGAGGGGTGTAGTACAAATGATATAGCGTGACGCTTGCTCTTACACCAACGTGAATATATTCGAATTTTGTGTGGATTTTTATCATTATTTATAACTCGAAATTACAGATATACTCGCGATGTTCAAATGACAAAATGTTAGGGGTGCAGTCAACGTACGTACTTTTCCTATACAATTTAAACTAATTCAACAACAGACTAACTCAAGTATATTGTATAGAATTTATAAAATAAGAAATAGCTTGCAATAAATACAGAATCAAGTTTCATGTTATTCTTGATTATTAATAAACATAAAATAAACAACAAATAATCATTATAATTACACATTTCAGTGTTAAGTACAATGAACGCTTATTTTAATTAATTCCATATTAGTAACGTTTTGTTATATAATCAAGGGAATGTATTTCCTGAATGCTCTTTACAATAGGTATGTTAACTTCAGGTTCCTTTGAATCTGGTCGATGAATTGCGCTTCGGGTAGTTTCGACACTGTTAGAACTGTGCACTTCGGGTAGTTTCGGTCGTGCAGTCCCATTATTAGAATCTTATAGGGAAAGATATAAGAATTGAATTTAATAATTCCGAATGTTTTCTTAGATATTATTTCTAATTAACGATGTCTCGTTCATCTTCATCAATAGCTATTTGCAAGTTTATTATCAGTTACATATAATTGTTTCGTTGTGTCAGTAGTATATTATACGCACACTTGTGTATATTCTTATTTTAAAATGCTCATGTATCATTAACTTTATTGTACCTACTTCATTGCTCCGATTAGCTCAAATAAAAGCAGTCAAGTTGTATTCATTAAATTTTAATTAAGTGTTTGTAACGTTTACAGTAAAATTAACAATATCCAAGCATTTTATTTAATTGTCATCTAAATGTAATTTCCAACTAATTGTATATGTTTAATTGCAAAATTAATTGTTAATATTTATCCAAAATGAAATAAATATGTAGATTTAAATTCATCTTTCTTTAATTGAAATGTAAGCATTTTAAGGGTAGTAGATTTTGTATTTGTTACCTACATATTTTTTTTTCTATTTATTTTCAAATTTTAATTTTCTTTTCAAATTTCCATCTTAGTTTTATTTCTCATGAATATATCTTTTGCTGATTCAGTCTAGGTTTTTAATATTAATCATGAATTTGTACTTTCCATTTAGCATTTTAATGGATTCAGTGTGAAATCGTTTTTCTCATTTTCCAGCACATGTCTCCGCAATTTCTATTTGCACGTTGGATATTTCACATTTTATTTTCAAATACGAAATATATGCTAAATACGTATATACGTTCATACGAACATACAAGTGCTTTTCTATTAATCGTTTGACGGAATTATTTCAAATCCGTAACAGTTGATGCATCCACATAATGTGTATAAATTTTTGATTACTAATCCCTCCAACCGTTGTGATTGTATGTACATATTGAAAAGAGTATATTTTAGTACTGGTGGCGAATATAAATATATAAACTAAACCAACAGAATCTGTTGAATATGGTGTGTTCGTAAATTTTAAATCAGCATTGTTGGTTCGTATTTATGGATATGAGTGTGTGTGTGTGTCTGTGTATAATGAAAGTGTGTGGTGCACATGCGCGAAATGAACGGGATGGTGACGATGGTTACGTAGGTGATGATCACATAATAACTTTCGCGATTCGCTTGTTCGTAATCCATGCGTCTGGCCATGCATCGCACACAATATGTATGAGTAATACCATGATAAAGCACTATAATTCCTAAAGATAAATAGGGGCTGATATATTACAGGAGTATGTAATTCTGTGCCCATTTTTACATAAATCGTCTGAGAAGACAGCTCAGCAATATGGCGCAGACCGTGCCATTGTTAGCTCGAATAATAAAACCTCGTGGTTGCCGCCTCGTCTCTCACGTCGCCAACGTCGCTATTTCCCCTCCACCCCATCGTCCATAACTCCTCTACACCACCACCACCACCACCACCATCAACAACAACCCCCGCCCCTTCCATCAACCCGCAGTGCAGTCAGTCTCCATCCTTAGCCGCAGTCATTCGTTCCATATGAAATTTTGACTATATATGTATGTCTGCGTCTGACAAACGAAATAAGGTTGCACATCTATAGGAAACATTGACCCTTGCCATACAACATCGTATTAACTTACTTTGTTAACAAGCTCGTATATCAACCTATAGATAATAAAACCTGCATATACCTACATATATAGCATATTTATATCAATATGATTTTCTAGGAAAATAGTAAGGAAATAATCAAAGCACATTTAATTTACCACGATTTTAAGACCTTTTTGTACATGTATTTCAATCTAGAACATAAATTACAGTTTTTTCTTTAATCATTTATTATTAATGAATAGTCTGAATATTCGATTGTAAAGTAAGACACTTTATACTGGTTTTTTTGCTGCTGTATATGAAACTGTATTTAGACAAGATCATTAGATGTACAATGTTATCCTTCGATCGCATGTCGGAACTAAAACTGGAAATACTGGTTGTGAAGAATTTCTAGGCACCGCGCTGTGTCTAGATCGAATGAAATTACATACAAAATTATATAGAATACTTGCAATATGACTCCTGATTAATCCCAGCACCTCGTGCTATGATAGTTCCCTGTTTTCTTGGTGCGTTTTGTGCTGCACGTAGATAAGGTTACGAAGTATGCCTCCCGGCCAGGGCTACAATGCTGCCCATTATCTGAAGTTCGATGTTCGTTTCCTTGCATAATACGTCATCTGTCATCGCTCGCGCCTGCTACGCAATGATAATGTGGATAGAAGCGACGGCCGCGTGCATTCTCCATACTTCCCCCACTCACAGTTTCTCTCTCTCTCCCTCTCTCTGTCTTTCTCTTTCTCATTCTCTATTCAGAACTTTACAATACATACTTGCTTAACAGCAACACCGTTTCCCGCAATTCTGTGCCGATGTCTGGTACCTGGTACTCTGCGCTGTTCAGTCAAGCGCTTCTTGTGCATGCCGTATAACGCAACGCAAAAGTTGTTCTTAATGTTGTTACAACAGCGGCCGGCCGGCCGGTCGGCTTCGTGCAGCGATTGGCCATCACGCAAGCTTTGTAACTATTAGCCCAATCAACGCTGTACACTGCTAACTGATAAAAACTCCACTTGTTATTAAAAAGAATTAGTAGTTCATGTAAAATCTGTATAGATTTACCACGTATGCATTTTACCTTTGTACACTCTACCTGTTCTCTATCGCACCTAACGAAACAATTTATACCTGGCGAATTTACAAACACTCAAATAGCTTTTTAGATAGCCGTCGTCTAAACCTTGTCAAGATACGTACATATAGTTATTTCAAAATATATTCTTCATGCATTACTTACAATGCACTTTATAACGTTAATTAAGCATTAGTCACCTAATAGCTACTATACTGGATAGTAATACATTAGGGTAATAGTCATTGTGTGTGAATAAATAATGCAATTTTAAGTGGGGAACATTTTAAACCGAAAATAAGTGTTTATACTGCAGTAACCTATGCAGATGTTCAGTTCCGTTGCAGTTGTCTTCCGTTGTGCATCATTTAAATTCAGCGGTGCTATATTCGCCAATGTTGTACGTGACTCGACAATCGATAATGATTGACGGACCGACAACCGCACAAGGGTGTGGAGGTGTTTCTTTGTCCACTCGGCGCCATTTTAAAATATGAACAAAACATCATTTGAAACGCACTAATCCACCAACGAATAACTAGAACATTTTCAAATATTATATTCTAAAAATAGATCACAGTTTTGAATGTGTACGAAGTTGTACCGTTTCAGGAATGTAGTTAAGTTTTGGAACGCGGTTTCTGCAAATGTAGATTAACTTTTATATGACCACAATAACTGCTTGCAATGTACGGTTATCGTGGTAATTTTACCCTGACTAGTTCTTGTACAGTTATTTTGGCACACATTTGGACAGTTTTTCTAGAATCTAGTAATAACATGGAAGATATTAAAAAGTACTTTTGTTTCTAATCTGAAACGACAGCTGAGTTTTTTGTTTTATCGTCTGGCAAGACCCGTTGTGTTACGAATTATAAGTATGATTTCCGGCAACATGATATTACCGCAATCGCTAAGGTTTACTTTCCAAATATACTAATAGTTCGCGATGATGACGTCACGCGAGCTACGAATTATATGTTTGCACGGCAGATGTCTGGGCAACAGTAGCTTACAAGTGTAGATATTCCCGAGGGAATCATACCCTTCAGGGAGGAAATAAAACGTAGTTAAGTCTTTATAGACAACAGCTATACTATATAACACGTTTGTTTTGCTTTTATCAGAAGGAACTCACTCCCCAGAAAACCCATACTACTCTTTCTACTAAACAATTATTTTCTTTATAACACACTAATAACATAATCACAGCAGAATTATACTGATCAATATGCTCTTCATGCGATAATCTTCTGCACTAAAACATCACGCAATTAATTGTCACATTTTACAATACTACCATTATTATATATTCAGAGAAATTTTATAACACTAAACCTAATACGTACTTGTTTACTTGTTCAATCACGTCTATAAATTTCATCCAGATGTATAGCTAATTTTCCTTCAATCTGGCATACACTTACGTATGTATATCGGACAAAATGTCTGCATGTAGTTTTCGGGTCTATTATTATGCAAATTACTCCGAACTAAATACGGTACTATGCAGGTATTATTTGAAAGAATGCATGCTAGAATTTCGACTAAAGTAATATGGACATACATAACTCTCTATGCATCAACAATGTAGAACAATGCTTACACATACGTAAGTATAAATGAACATATGTTTCAGTTTCGACGGAAATTGGTTAAAATATGTAGCTAGCTATTACCAGAAGCACAGGCTGAACTGTTTTTTGTCTTTTATATAATAGGCAGAATGATTTATTTTTCTGTTTTTGCATTGTACGTTGTAACATCTGGATCTCATTTACTTAACGATAGTATGTGTAAGCATGAACAAACATGCAAGTAGCTAGTAAACGTAATGTATAATATAAACGCGCTATATATCATATTGTATTGATGAAATTAACTTGTTTTATAACATAATTTCAGTTATCATTTATAAACATTGACGAAGAATTCGACATATTGTTACATATGTATGTCAATAAGTGCATTTTTCATTAAAATTATAGGCAATATTATTTATTTATCCAATTTAAAATGAATTGATTATATCACAATAATTGTTTGTTCAATAAAAAGAATATGAAAAAGAAAATAGGGTATAATTTCATTAAAACTTTATTTATAATGTATTATCTATAATCATCAAATCATAGTAATGCGTTTCCAGACATACATTCTATAAGTTAGAAATCAAGTTACTACGTTTTATTGTCAACAAAACTAATATAAAAATAAATTTTCATTGTATGAATCGTTCGATATATTACGATAATACATAGAAATGATTAATAATAAATGACAATTGAGAAAAAGTCACATTAGTTTTTGAAAAGTCGATATACTTTTGAAACATTTGCATTGTTATTGTATAAATGCCAACTGGTAAACAAAACACTGAAAATGTTCTTTTACAATTGTTTTATTTAGTTTTGATACAGTATTTGTATCCGTATCCGAATAACATGTAATAAGTTTTTGCTAAGTTTGTAATTCGCTTTCTGATATTAATCCAACTGTCAGTTTAAACGCGAAGTAAAGAAGATAGGACGCGACCGGATGGATATAGGATCGGATGAACGGAAAGAAGGAAGGAAATATGGACGAAAGGATGGTTGGTTCTTGTATTGACTAGTCTTTAATCTGTCCCAGGTTCACGCTACGTGAATAATACAGATATACGAGTAGTTGTGCAATTCACAGGGTGGTCAACCAGTAAACTAACAGTATTTGGGAAATTTCTATTACTCTGCCAATTACTTCTACAATAGTATTATTTTGACCTGTCATGAATAATGCATGGGGATTATTGATTAGTGTTTGGTGAGGTGTGGCGACAACCCGCGGGGGTAAGTGCCGCGAGGGGTTGAGATTCGCGAGGTCAGGGTTTGCGGTTTATGTGAAGGATATTCACAAACTTCGATCATCAACACAAACGTCATAGTCTATTCTGTCTCTAATCTCATTATTGTCTTTTATAATTACTAAAGAAATTAAAAACATTATGACATCTCACACACATTACGTATACTTATGAATACACGGAAATTTCATAGCGTTTAAACTTGAACATTATAATACATAATTGTTTGATTTATATTTAAGGAGACATAGGTACTGTATTTCTAAGTATAAATACAGTCGAATTCATTTAAGGTTAAGATGAAACGTTGAAATGTATTAAAAATGTATATGCTACAGTAAAAGCATGAAATTCAGTAATTGTACACACTTACTAGCGAATATATACATTTCCTAGTAAGTTTATCCAATTACCAAGAACCTTCAGGAAAAACATTAATAATCGTCAGAATCTCTTTGCGAGTTGAATATCTTATTATCGAATATATTTTAAATGTTCTCAGATTATTACAGTATATAATTTTAATTAAAAACAAAATTTATCACGCTCGTTATTGGCATCCGCAATTTCTATGTATAATATTTTAATAGTATCTGCTTGATATAATCTGTTTCTAACATAACATTGTGATATAACCTTTAGGTGGTGCTTATGTACACTTTTGCTAAATGTCAGTCGAATTTTCTAGTAAACATATCAATTAACTTGTCATTTAACACTTTAACTGGCAATGTTAGTATATGTATACAATTACTGGTTTCCTGCTTTTGCTATAAAATATATATGTAATATATTATTATTATGTCACAGGCTAAAACTGTATTTCGTCATAACTAAAGTTTTCATCTTAACCAAATAACCATTTTGTATAAATTTGAACGAAAAATAATGCCCGTATTGGAGAAAATATTTATATAATGGAAAATTTAAATTGCTTTATTTAAAAACAAAAAACTAAAATCGTATGCAAAGTTAAAACAGTTACAACAAAGCTTTTTGTGTGTATCACCCGTTCTCTGTTCCGAATCGATTTGTTCACATTTGTACGCCTGCATTTAGTATGTGTATCCAACTACAAATACATCACATTCACTTGTTTCATTCACAAGAATCTAATAGCTCTATATTATATAAATTACAATATTTCCTACAAAGCGAATAGCTAACATCTGAAATAGCAACAATTCAATGCAGAACAAAAGATTCTAAAAGTATATTTAAGCATTATTCTACATTGTTGTTTTGAAAGTCTAGTCCATTGTTGTTTTTTGTTTGTATTGTTACAATCAGTTAGTTCATTGAATGCTTTGTTGTTCTTTCACATCTGTATTCTGTTATATGTTATATGTTAACCCATTATAAGTTTAAAGTTTAACGATAGATCTACGATTACTTTACGGAAGAAACTGAACTACAGTAATGAGACATCTAGAGATATAGTTTTCAATTGCACACTGCTAATTATTACATCAATCAGTGAACTGCAAAATGTAATCCATCTGTTGGTTTGTCTTAAATTAACTGACGTTCTCGTATTGAATTATGCACGCCTCGCTGGGAGTGCTTTGCGTATCAAATATAGATTATATGTGCCAGTAACTCTCTGTCTATACGACCTAGCTATACGTACATATAGATATGCTTTTCTGATCGGCGCCAGAATATCTGCACCTACAACACTTTGTAACACGTATACGAATGCATGAACAAGAGACGTATGTTGTCTCGCACACGTTTGTGTATCCATATTCAAACCAGATTCTCTCAGGCATTATCATCGGAGCTAGTTAATTATATAAACCTCACATCTTAGTGAATAAACATCATAGATACATATTATTTTTTATAGAATTCATAAGTCTGTAGGAGAGTAAATAATATTAATAATATATCAATCTTTAATTAGACAAGAATTAGGTTTATTACGGCTACATATATATTTTTTACGGATTGAACAGGTTTATACTAGAATACAGGTGAATAATATCAGATAATTGAATTGCAACCACAATAAAAGATTAATCTTTAGACTTGACAGAACATGCTTGTTTGTATGCCTGCTGGGTGCTTTAATAAACGACAATAAAATAAAATATGTAATACAAAATCGTTATATGAATAATAAAGTTTAAATATGCAATATCTTGAATACTGAAATCTTTATATTGCTCACTTTATTCTTAGTAGGTACAACACGTGCGCGCCATGCAGTCGCCACCGAAGATCGTATCTAGCGTTTTGTATAAAAATATACCTAAATAAAGATGCAAAAATATTGGTACGAATAGAAAATTATTCAAATCTTATATTTGCCGCAACTCGAGAAAGTTTGGCAATTCTAATATATATGTGTATGGTTGTAAAAATAGAATTAACATCTATTAATAAAATACGTATTTATAACAGTAAGAACTCTTTTGTTTTTACTGAACATAATTTTCAATTAAATATTAACGTTTCATATTACTGCAAATAGTGAAACATAAAGTCAGAGATGAACAGTGAAAGATACATTTTAAGTTTTATTTATACTTATTTCAGTGCTGCACAGGTACAGATAAAACAAAGCACAAAGAAAAATGAGACTAGCAAAAAAAAAAAAATGAAAAGTTGCAGTATAAGTAGCGCGTATGCAAATAGTATAATTATTGTGTTGCTTTGTATACATTTAAATACTAATTAACATATTTAAGATTTGTTCATAATTTTAGAATATTAAACCGTGTTGCTTGCAGCTCTTGTCATGTGGCACAGATGAATGGAGCGTTCGGCTTTTATATTATAGGTATTATGCACATGGCGAGTCACCTATTAAATAGATTATTCCATTGGACGAACAATTACAATGGAATGTTCCATTTTCTATAGGTAAGTTCACTCTCAAAGCGTGAATAAACTTCAAAGGCAAATTATACACATTTATGCAATTTTACACCTGTATTCAATTACATAAATATAAATTGTATCAAATATCAATTATTTTTGTTCATTTTATTATTTACAAGTTTTTATCATTGTCTAATGAAATAGATTCAACGTTCAAAATGGCGGATATTTTCATTAACAATGAAATGTGACTTTCAATGGAAGCGATATAATTGTTTGTAAAGTATTGTACATATGTATATTAACATATTCATGATACTTAAATATTCATTCAATAGTTGTTGTGGCCTAGATACTAACTTACGGATCTTTCAGATATGAGCTTTTATTCAATCGTGCACATTGACGTTTGCAAAATATACAGATTGCAATTTTCTATTGAAAGCGCGAATCATTTTTATACGGTATCTGGTATATCTCGCAGTATTATTCTTTTGAAAAGAGTACTTTGTATTCAGATCACAATGATTAGAATGTTATTTTTGTCAGACGTTCCTCGCACTCATGTGTGCGCGTGTGTGCGTGTGACCAACTGGTAACAGAGCAACGGTAACGTGTAATGTAAAGCGTTATTGCGCAAAACGGTCATATGTACGCAATGTAGGTTCGGAACACGCGTTATCAAAAGCATAGCCGATATACGTATAATGGCCAGCTTATGGCTATAGATACTAAATTGGTAATTCGCTAGATGCACCGAATGCGGTCTAATGATCGGCACCCGATCGATTGAGACTATCTTCTCTCTTTTATCCCCCGGAATTGATTTTTATATGGTGGGGTGCACGTGCGAATCACGAACTCACACCACACCACCCCACCCCACCCCACCCTACGACTCCCTTCCGAATGTTGCTGCAAGGGTCTTTCTAGATGACGCTGGTCCTGAGGGGCACGCAATCTCACCGAACGTTCACTCGACTAGGGGAGGTGGCAAGGTTTATTTTGTTTTTGACAAAAATGAAAGTCTAGCGAACTACGGTAATACAGTTAGCTCGGGATTATCAGCCGCACTCACACATTGTGAATGGGTTCTACGTGCAAAAACGACAGACATTCTCTGACTTGTTCAAGTTCGTCGGATAATTTCGCATCATCTGTACCGACCATGTTCGACTCGACATTTTTTCTTTAATTTTTATTAGCGACATAGCTCGAGCTATTATCTAATGAACTCTCTAAAGTTTTATTTCATCCCGATATACGTACCTATAATGGATAACATAAATCTTGTGGATTAAATGATAAAAAAACCTTACCATATCGGAATGGTTTTTCGATAGTGTCGTTTTGTGTAGTTATAATAATCCTTAAATAACATGGATTCCAATACAATGATAACTGATTATTGTAATGGAAGTAGTACTGGAATTGTTTTATTTATTGATTGTACAATAGGAGTTCGGGACATCTGTGTAGAAATGTGCACACGTATTTCTGAATTAAGAAATATGTGACACGTTACAACAAGTAATGGTTAAGTCTGTATCGGGCGCTGGTTAAAAAAGATCGGTTGAGATTTGATAGCGGTGCTTTGTAGTTGTTGAGCAGGGTATGGTAGTGATGGAGCGAGGGTGTGAGTTAGATGTAAATCCTGGTCAATTCTCCATTCCCTTGTCAGGGGGCGATGGTGGCAGGGACCCCTACTTGTGCACAGTGTACATTAGCTACAGCCCGCGGGCATTTTAACCAACAACTTCTGGGCGACACATGTGCCGGTGACAGTGGTCACACTTTCGCAGCACTGAATAATCCATTTTCTCCGAGGGTCCTATTCGCGTTCCTATCTGTCGTCGTCGTCGTCGTCGTCGTCGTCGTCGTCGTTGTCGTTCCCCCGTACGTAACACTTCACTCCCCCCTACTCCTCCCTACAACCACCATCATGCTCTTCATATCCCAAGAACTAACGAAACGGAACGGAACGTTACATATCCATAGGCTACATGCATGTATGTACACACGCGTACATACTTGTACTGTAATATATGTATATGTTGTGTAGTGTAGAACGTTCATGTTTTGTACGTATCATTGATTGTTGGTGTCAGAATGCAGTTGAAGAGGAAAGGGAATTTAATTTCGTCGCCATGCTGTGTTTAACGCTGATTATATATTCTAAACGAGGTAATGGTTTTGAACTATTCTTGCGGGTAATCAACAACTTTTGTCTAGTAGTTCCAGCTTTGTTGCTCTGAATCTGAATAATTCGTGTTTATAAACTTAAACCATTGTACCTATGAACTTTGGTTAGCGGTAAACCCTTGGAACTAGTAAAAATACTCCTAGTCTCTTCTCTACATTCAATTGTTTAATAAGCAATTCTAGTACACAACAATAGACAAGCTAACCAGCTCATCATCATGCCTTGTGTGAATACACGATATACGGTTATATACTACCGACATCATGCTAGCGAAAATTTCATTAAGTAAAGGAACAACACTATTCTAATAAATTGCATATCGACATGCCGTTATGGTAATTATGAACTATTTGCGGAACATACAGTGCTGTTACATATTCAACACAACATTACATATTTCCTTTAGCTGTAGGAACATGTCTGAAATTGATATTTCGTGCGGCTGGGGAAAGTGCTGCACAGATTTTCCGGTCGTGTGCCTCTCATTTATAGTGATATTCCAATGAGTGATTGCCGAATGAAATACATGTTATATACATATCGTAACATCTGTGTACCGTCTTTTCAAATAATTAGCACAGTACAAGTTGGTAAGATTTTTACATTGTGACAAGCATGTAAATGAAGTAAAGTAAGTGGTTGATATAGGGGGAGATGTATGTATTTATTCACATGTACAGAAGGAAGTCCACGTTCATTTTCCAGTTTCGTTATCCGTGGACACTAAAGCAAGCTTTGCATGGAGTAAAGCCTTTTGTTTTGAACCTTCGGCGGTGATGGTGGTAACGGTGTTGGTAGGTATCAACCAGACCCAAACAAACTCATATGCATAATACCGCACGGCGCACGGACCGCGGACGTGTATTGAGCCACCGAATTGCTTCTTTATTGCTGCACCGCACGGAATATTCAAGTTTTTCATTTCCCTTCCGTCGCACCGTATTTTCCATTACTGCGTCCACCTACCTATATGTACGTCACCGCCCACGCCACTTTTGCTTTGTGTTTCTCATTCGTCCGCTCTGTACCTGTATGTCGTTTGCGTGAGTTCTAAAAAACGATTAAAACCATAACAGACCTAAAAATTACACAAATTGTGTAATATGATGCGAGTTTTAACCTAATTTTATTTCGGAAGTTTAACTTTTTTATGATGAGCGTCTGAGTGATCCGGATGAAAGGTGGCCATGGGGAATCTAGTAAACCGGTGTACACTGTACCTTGTTACCGGCCTACCCTTAAAAAGATAATCGTTCTGTGAATTCTAGTGTATCATCTACCTACACAATAATACCACCGGTTTCACAGTAAAACGACTACATTTGCTACCGGACCCAGTACCTGGAAATGTGTAAAATACCATTGTTATATACTAATTATTCTTTCATCATAATACAAGCTTTCAAATACAGTTCTCTAGTACGTACACTCTATGTAGAACTAATATAATACTCAATATACGTATGTATATTATCTAGTTATTTTCTATACTTGTATGTATCGGTAAATTCATACATGCATATTCTAATTGTCATATGCCATTACTATGTATTTAAAAATAATATAGAAATCATAAATATAAATAAACGTTCATCTTTACGTAACTGCAATATGCGTTTCAGACTGTACGTTATTTTTTTTTTCGATACATAATGGACCATACTAAATTGTATAACACAATATGGCACTACCCGGATATGATATAAAAACGATTAGATCATACTTTGTATTGAATGATAGTTTAGGTATTGCTGTTATTCAGTCTTCTAACACCCGTGAACAACAATATGTTAATCCCAACCGAATACACACTCGCCCCCCCCCCCTCTCTCACTCTATATCTCTATCTCTGTCGTGTTGTCGTGTCTAAACCTGCATATGTGCGTATATAACATGGAGCAGATGGTAACATTGCACCATTATTAGCTTGCAATGTGCTGATTGCCGATGTATGACTGGCAGGCCGCAAGATTTATGATGAGCACCATTAATCACTTACCCCAAAGTAATATCTTCGTTTTTGTGTGGAACGAATATTTCGTAAATATTTAAATATTATTCGTAAGATAGTCTAGACATTAATTGAACTGAAATTCTAATTGAAAAGTTGGTAATTGACTTTTTGTTAAAGTAAACTTGTAAAAGAATAATATTATTAAATGATTTTGAACAATTCCAATTAGAAAAGTTATTAATATGGCTATTAAGCTATTTGTCTTTGGTTATAAAGACAACAGTATCATATGAGGGGTTGTTTTTGTATTTACTTTGAAAAATAAATGTTTTTCTGCTGAGGTGATATTGTGATATATTTCTGTATAGAGAAATAGACAAGCCGTATTACGATGTAAAGTGAGTAAAATACGTGTAAGTAAGGAGATATTGTTACGACTTGTAACGTTCTTATATAGAAAATAGTTTTGTCTACATATATCTAACAGAGTTAAATATACGTATATTCACATATCTCGTCAGTGCAAATATCATTATTGAAAGCTTTCAGTAGAATTAATTAAACCACGAAATTGTTTTATTCATTATAAATTATACACGTATCCAACTTTATGTGTTCCGTAAAATGTGTAAGATCGCGCGCATTAATCCTTGGTAAATAAACGTTTTTAACATTGCCATATTAATTACAGTTTTTATGCGTTTCTACAGAAATACTAAAAACAATGCGATGTAATGAATAAATAAATATTAATACAAAGTATTTAGTTCCGTTGTACGTTGTATACACAAAAATGTTGTTTTGCACGAAGAAATAATAATAATTCTTACGCTAAAAACATCTGTTATTTATGAAAATAAAACACACACACACACATGTAATCGCTTTGCATTAGCAAACAGTGAAATAATGAAATGAGCAAAAGTTTTGCAGAGGCAACGTTATTTACACATGAATGCAAATTTACCAGTCAGTGTACATTATATACGTATGGATTGCAAGTGGTGCACGTAATTGTTATAATAAAATATTTATTATAAATGCTTGTATATTCGTGTTTGTTTAGTAGAATTTCGATTAGTTTTCCAATACATATAGCTGATTGTGATGAAAAGTAAAGATGTTTAACAATGTATATGTGTTGTTGTTTGTTACTATATATAACGCACGTGCTATATAATAGCGGTTATATAGCTCATTCCCTCTAGCACATGGTAAATTTTGTCGGTGTAAAACGGTCCTAATCGATCCCATAGCAGTGCTATTCGTGAAAACGATGTGACCTGACATCTGGCGGCAGCAATTGCCAATGCTGAGTCGTTTCTCTTTATAAGTTCCCTATCATTAATTGACTCAGGAAACTAGTACAAAATTACATGTTTATTATCTAGAAAATATATCTACATTTTCATAATTATTAACACACCACACAACAGCAACTGTTCAGGACAAATTTCATGCTATG
>JAGJTL010000016.1:1905568-1916037 GCA_022063505.1 Calosoma granatense
CAGCCATCACTCCATCCTTTGCATCATCATCATCCACCGTAGTTTACTCTGCAAGCTATAACCCGTGGCACTGTACAAAGTAACTCAATGTAGATCTAACATAACCAGCATCCCATCCCACCGCCCAACACCCCTGTATGTATGTCGGTTCGTTGGTTTGTCGCTCGTATCGCATCCGCATAGGTTATTTGGTTATAAATCGTGATGGAAAGCAATTTCGCTTGCCGCCGTACCTAGCAAAAATTAATTGTGAACTTTCGAGATGTAGGTTAATTTAAGATTATTAATAAATTGATGCTAGATTATCTGGTAGGCGAGAAGTAATGAAACTAATTATTTAAACATATTCCATCAGAAATTCTAGCCGAGTAAACCTGTATTTTATAATATAATCCATTAAAATGAATCCACTTATTTCTCTGTATTTCCATAATTTGCCTCCAGCCTCTAGTATGTATAAAATGTTTTTGGGATAGGTTTTTTTTCTTCCTTTGTTAAAAGTTAGTATTAAAATAAAATTACATTTATTTTCCTTGAAATATCCTAATTGAATGTCACTGCTCGTTAACATATTAATTATAATTTTAATTTAACTCTTGAAACAATTAATACTACATTACTGTTGTTTCAATTTACAACTTTCGATAAATGACATCAGTTTGAAATTCAATCTGTTTAATTAGAATGTAACGAGTGCGTACATGTTTTTTTTGTTTGTACGAATCATTTGTATGCGTTCACTGTTCTTAAACTGCACACTGTTCATAACTCGCGCTTTTGTGCAACTTCTGGTTACTACGGCGTTAGAACACATACTTCTGTATTATTATTAAATTAAACTTGTGTTTTTGATAGTTTTAATCAGCGTAACGTGTATATTTTACTCAACGTAATTTATTTAGAAATTATAATAGCATTACATAAATCTGTGGTCGTAGATACGCGACTAACTTCATGAACAAACGAGATTAAATTTACACATTTAACTGCATTTACATTTTGTACAGACAAATGCATCCTTTGTTTATTATTCACATTTGTTAATTATGCGGGTCTAAATAATATTACTTGGCTGATTAATATAATATAATATGAATATATTGACATGTAAAATATGTGATTGACTATTGTAATTGCTCTCATTATAGTTTGATTGATATCGTTCAAACTCTACATGTACACTGAACTTCATTTTCAAAGCCATCGGCATATCGTACTAAAGGTCCGTTTAGTCAAAATACTCCAGCTACATCGTAAAGCCTGGCGATTAACGATATGCAAACTTCGGCTAACACAACTCGGAACGACCTCACAGTATGGAACGAATTAAGCTGCACTGCTTTCTGAATCAGTTAACAGACGCTCTTGTCCGTCTTGCATGAAAGCTCACCAATTATGAGCACTAGTTTCATATTGAAAGTTTGGTACATTTTTTACAGCTCGGATAAGAGGTGTGGATTTCTTTCCTTCCTTTCCGTGAGAAATGTTCGTTTTCTACGGGGCAAAAGCTTGCTTACAACATCTGCTTGTTTTCGAGACCAAGCAAAGTTATATCCGACTTGTTTACTGAAAGGAGTTTAGATGTTGGAGAACCACTAATTCCAATATAGCCTTCATTTAGAATTTTCCACCGCACACTGAATGTAATGAGGGACAGGTATTAACTTGCAAGAGCCGTGTCTAAACATGGTAGTAAACTACTCGTAGAACAAAATTGTGTGGGTAGATTGTACATAATGTGTATTCCGCCATTTTAGTGATCAAATACACCAAAGTTTTCATAACACCAGCCTGACACGCGAACACAAATCCCTCCGTTTCGGACTTGAGACCAACCCATCGAAAAAAGACAAAATAAGCTCGATGAAACGGTTTTCACGCCCGATATCCTTATAAAACACATAATGAATATATTGTTTACTTACTATTGTACCCTTGCATAAACGTATCATGTTCAGCTTTCTTAATCAGAACAGCGGTTCGGTGCAATTCAGTTGGGTTTTACGTTACTCTCTCTGTGATCAAGGATAATACTAGTTTCAAGGCCAAGCAATACTCTTGGAACAAAACTGTCCCTAAACTCATGTGTACACACAAGTTTCACAAGGGTATGCCACATTATGATTACTGTTATTAGTTCTGTAAAGTAAATTGCACCCAAATGGATTATAAAATTCTCCGCACACTTGAACATAGCAATAGAATACAACGTTGTGTTGTAGTTGTAATCTGAAATTCATAATTTGATTTGACGTCTGTAGCTTTGTGTATTCCGTTTGGCTGTGGGTGTGTGCCTGTCATTATATGCTTTTAGCATTATCTTCGTAATACGCAATGAGAGAACATTATGAAACATAAAGCCAAAGTGCTGGATATATATAACTTAATATATAAATGCAGTGTTTGCTCCCAAATTTCATGAATAATTTTATTATATTCATGTACGGGTAAATGCGGACAGGTATGTTTTTGGATAATTCAATAGATAATCATTTTCGTATGAATATATTAATAATGAATGCTTTTGATAATGATTTTGTATAATCCGTTTACATGGTTAAACACAGTTCGGGGTTAAATAACTTACGCACCGATGGCCAAGTAGACTTAGGGGGTTGAAATAACTTGCACTCGAATGCGAATCTGGGATAACTCTGCTTCTGTGAGCATTTGAAATTAACATTGTCCAATAACTCGCCGTTCCCTACCGCCTACCGCCTACGCGGACCGAATTAAACCCAGCGATGGAAAGCATGATCCGGTAGTGGGAGCCGTTGCAGTGGGGCGCGGTGTTTGTGTGAAATTACCGAAGGGGTCGTTGTTCATGCGTACAAGGACGCGATAGGTAGCGACAGCAGTCATAGGCTTGGTACAAGTGACGCGCGGGGTTAGAACCGACGTGTTAAGGTAGAATGATTAATATAACCGTACCATGCAATCTGATATGTCTTCCTCCATGTGCACGTTGTTCTATACATCTGATTGTCCCAGAAGTACACAACATACACACACACACTCCCTATGTATATATCTACCTGTATTACATACCTATGTATATACATACCTACTCGTACCTACATACATATATATTACTCATTCGTTCAACGGCTGGACTCGTGCATGCCATTATTAGAAATAACAGTTCATCTACACCCAGTACACTAACATCAACTATTCAATAACTTATTTATACAAAACTAAATTAAACTATAAATCATGTCATCTATCAGTATGTTCAGTATAGTTTGCTGAAATAATTTCTATTATGTACAAGTGAAATAATTACTATTATCCGTCAGTTTAATATGCTGTGTACGTGTACAATTGAGCGGAATGGAACTCTCGTTCAATTAGTGTATTGTATGTGATTATGTAGCTTCCCTTATGTACCTGCGTATGCCATGTATGATATGTACATAATATAATGCGATACAAGCAACAGAAAATTAAAACACGTATTTGGAATTGCTGTTTGTTATGATGACCAGCAAGTGCTCTGTTTTAGCGGACCGTCACGATGCAATAACACAATATACAGATATTGGAATATTGATGCAGGATACAGGCAAATACCTACTAATACGGTTTATTAATTGTATACCAGAAATACCATTTGTTAGCTTGCATTCCAACTTGCATAGTGATCTCGCACAATATTATTCGGTATGACAACAATGTATATGTGTAATACATACTCTGCTTCTGATGACAATCAATAATAACAGTACACCTCTATTCAACATACATATGTGTTGCATTCATAAAGGCAAACTTTGTTCATGTATTATGTTTGTTAGCTATAGCTATCAACGAGCGTTACACCCCTTCTGACTTATATCCAGGGACAATATGAAGTCAATATAAACATATTACTCACCAAATAGAAAAGAATAAACATTGCATGCTTTCATATATTTCATGGAAACATAAACTACGACCAGCCACAATCATCATCACAACAATATGTTATAATATAAATCCTTCTTATAATTACCGAGTGCATATTACAATTAAACTGTTTACTTTACAATTAATTAACGAGCTCGAACCAAATTAATGGATTATCATGAAACAAACGTACGTTGATCAAATGAACAAAAGCGGATGTTCCAACGGTTTAATCTGTAAATGCAATTGTTTTTGTATGTAGCACAATGAAATTATTTGTGTGATTTTTCAGATTACAATAAATTCGACAAATGACAGTCATTTTATTCTGACTTATTTATCACTTCGTTCAGTTTAGAATTGTCAAAATTAAGCTCGCTCTGATTATATCTATAATTAGAGTTCGTTAAATTTGCTCTTGTAAAAATAAATTGTGTATTAAATTGGTTTCACTATTGTCATTTTCTCAAAATGTCATAATTGTAGGAGTGTAAAAGATAATTTCACCCATAACTAATCCAAATAAATGTCTCCGATAAATAAATAATTGCTCTGCTAGCGAATACATTTGTATTCAAATTATAGGTACATTTATAAATGTAACATCCTGGATATGGGGTTGGCGTTGTGTGAAAATGATTTTTAATGAAGTTTCGTATCGTGGTTGGTTGTAATGTATGTAGGTAAATTGTTGTTCACTTGTATGGGAGCGTGTTCCCCCACATAAGTACAAGTATTTACATGCAGATGGGAAAACTGCGTGCTGCAATGATGGAAGTGTGAAAAGTGCTGTGGTTGTGATGGTGGTGGTTGTTGCTGCTGCTCCTATAACTCGGTATTGACCAAAGTACGTCCGAAATTAATGAGAACGAATGCCTCACGAACCGTGTTCTGATTGCCGTGCGGCTAATTGCTCGCAGCCACGGGAGTTGAAATCGATCATTACAAATGTTTTACTCCGGCTATCGTGAGATTTTACCCTCATAATACTGTTTTTTTTTAACTCGAACCAAAATAAATTATGTTATTGATTAAAACACTTTTGAATTATGACAGTGTTCCTGATGTCGTGTGCGCGTTATATGTTACAGAATTATCAATGATTTATCACAGGGATCATGCGATTGTAGCACGCGAAAAATCCGCACTCCACCACCCACCGACTCACCAACCCACCGACCTAACTGGCCTACTTGCTTACAGCAAACATTACACACGTTATTTATACTCCTTAGATACATAGTCACTTCGCACCAGAACCATTAAACAAACGTACCTAAATATAATATTGTGTTGTTCAAACTGCTTTATCAGTCAGTCTACTGGAAATGTTCTAAAAACAGCATACAATTAACAACTACAACAGTTGGCATTGTATGAAACATAATTTACAAAGTTTCATTTGATTATTTGATTAACACGTTTCAGTTAAATGAATATGTTGTTTTTTTTATAGCGATATATTGTCATAGACAGCTGAATGTTCATGTTTAGAAGATTAAACTGGTCAATTTGTTAGAAGCCATTTTAGTTCATTGAGCATATTAAGTAGACTTGTTTCAAGTCAACAACTTCGTTATTCCAAAAGTTCTGTTTCGTAACAGAATTTATATGAAAATAAATAGGGCATAAAATGATGTAATTAAATCTCTTAAATATTTTCTGCAATGAGAACATGCTGGCCAATTTGTAAAATTTAAATGAATATTCGTGCACACAAAAAAGACTTTTCATTATTTAAAAATGAAGTTAAATGTTAATAAATGACGAAACAAATTGATTGTTATTCATTATTTGAAAATATGAAATCTTCATTGTATTATGTTTTGTTTTATGAATATAATTGAGTTTGAAATGCCAGCTAGAGCTTGAGTAGTAAACGATGATGAACGGAGAAGAGCACAGGAGGAGGTTCGCTGTGTAGATCGATATGATTATGATCAAAGTAGCGCAGAGGGTCCACTAAATGATCTTATATGACAAGAAACATGTGTGTTGTCGGACACTTGGTCGCCAAGTCATGTAGTCCACTACTGTATGTATGTGTATATATGTATGCGTGATGTGTTTGTCTATAAAACCGACCGAAATGCCCAGGGAGTTTTTATGAAGCTGGTTTGTTTTTGTTATTTGCAGGTCCAGCTGTTGCCATGGACAGGCTAGTTGTATCCTGGCCGTTTCTGCACTTACTCTTCATCTTGTGGTTTTCCAGCACCCTAGCGAAGAACCTTGGTGAGTTTTGTTCTTTTTTACTTCAGTCATAAACTGGAATAACTGCAATTAACGATTTTATCACCTTTTTAGTAGTCTTAATGCATTAATTTATGCTGTTTATTGCAGTTGTAAAATGCGTTTCTGTTAAAATACGTCAAATTAGGATGAAATTTTACATTTAATATCGTATTTATTTTACTTGATCCGTCACAACTCAGGATATAATTTTCTATTCACATAAATACCATTACTTATATAGTTTAATTGTTGTAAATTGAAATTGTGACATCCGTTGTTTATGAATCTTATTTCAATAAAATTCTACATATTAAATAAAATTGCTATTCGGTAGATATATAAGATAAAATAATAATATAATTGAATACTAACACTTTAGGTGATAGATAGCGCTTATGAAATGAAATATGCAAAACATTTCAGATATAATTAAAACTACGTACATACATCGAACCTGTAAGCCGGTGTACGTGTGGCAGAGACAGGTGACATCGTGCATTATAATTCGTTTATGTGTGGATACACGGTTTTAGCTGGACTACATACAGTGTCTGATGTACATTCAGGTGTTGGTAGTGCAACTAACTTTGTGTGGTGTTTGTTACTGTCGACGCTTTGGAAACTGAACTTTGGTTTCATTTAAACATCCGCGTCACTCGTTAAAAGCCTGAAACAGATTTGCCATGCTTAATGAATTTTGCCGGTGCAAAAATCTCGTTATACTAATTATTCGGCTTTTATATAGAAAGCAATGCCGGCGTACGAATTTCATCCATCCACATCGCTGTTTCCACATAATTATGATATTGTATCTCGACTAGTTATTTCTGACTAACAAATTCGTTTCATACATTATATACCGAAACATATATTCCTCTACGTGTACATATGTATATGTATACTGTATACTTACTTAAAATACAATGATTCACATCAGCCTCCCGGCCATATAAAACCATGTAGTGAATCTAATTCTAAAACTATACCATCCTAGAAGTATTTTATTTTATTTATGAATACTGGTTGTGTTGTGTATGTACAGAGACAGGTAGAATGCATATCTGATACCTGAGATGTTAATTTAATTTCTGCATTATCATGCTCAATTGTACTCATCATGAAATGCATACGCAATTAAACTTCATTTCTGTTTGTGCGGAATAGATTAAAAGTTACAAGTGGCATTCAAATAAGCACCACTGATAAATATTAAACATACCTGTAACTAGTAGCTACATCATACTACCACTTCTAACCCCCTGTTAACAACAGCTTTCAGTTATTCAAGCCTATTCTCATTTTTACATATTAACTTTATTATTGTTTTATTATCTATTCACAAACTAATTTTGCATGTTCAACTTTGCTTATCATAATCTCGACTTATTATTTATATCAATAAATATTTTAAATATTTTAAAACGAATCGTTGACATGTTGTAAAACATTTTATTATCATGAATAATATAAACAAATTACAATTTCCGTGTTTTACATTTATAAAATATTGTACATAATTGCAGAAATACTTGGTGTAAGGGTACAAATGCAAATTATATATTGTTTTCTATATTTAAATAATTAATTCACGTAATTTTATTTTCAATATGATTTTTTCAATAATTTTTGTTATTATTTGATGAATATTTCAAAGTACACAGTAATTTAACTGTTTAGAACAAATTGTGCTTTATATTAATAAAAATATTTAAAATACTACAGACTTTTTATTACAAAGTTTATTTTACTGATAATAAAATTATGATTCAGTGCAGGATTTTATGTTTTTATACATTGGAAATGTTATAGTAGACCAGTGTATTATATGTAAGTATTTCAAATAACTAAATTCTTACGAATTGATTTCTCAGAAAATCATTTATTTTTTCTCCCAAGTATTCATATATTTCATTATTTTTTTTCTAAGTAGGGATTAAAAAGGGAAATAATACGAAATAACGAAAATTGTTTTCGAGAATGAAAACGTGAACAAAAGAAAGACCAAAATTAAACCGGTTCTAATAGGTTTTTCCATTTCGGTTTACGAAAACGAAATATTTTATTTAGCAGCGAAATAAATGAAAACATAATATTTCGTTGCAAGTAAAAATATATTTTTCGTTTTTAGTTGCTGTCATAAAGTGCATATACGTATTACGTGGCAGACATTTCAGAAATGCAAGTGTTCATCACACTAGGATATAAATTGCACTCTAGTTTTCGCGGTATGACATGTGTGGAATAAAGAAATAGCTGAAGCTAAAACATATATGTATTATTTATTCATTATAAGTATACATGTTGGAATCTGTCAGGATACCTTAGCAGATCTAACGGTTACAGTAATCCACCTACACCGTAACATAAAATTATCATTCACCAAATGTCATTTCGAGGGAAAATTACCAGCAAACATAAAATTGCTTTTTAAATTTTATTTAACGTATAACATGCGTCACGACGGCTGTGGCAGCGGCATCGATATAAGTGGATTATGTAATTTATAAACTTTAACTGTGGCAGATTGCTTTCCTCGCTTTCAGCCATGTCTGACGTCTTCTAGTCGACAGCATTCACGTTGTTGTTTGTGGACTTTTTGCAGTAGACTTAGGCCATCTACAAAATCATTGTGGTTTCATTGCCTTCCCTGACACATAGGCGAACTGAAAGCCACTGAGTTACCATTTGTTACATACAATCATTAGTCACATTCAACGAACTGTCACAAATAACCATGTGGTGTAGTCTAATTTTCTTGCTAATTTCATATTATAATACACCTATATTATCAGGCTGTTGCAAGTTAAACGTTTACATACAGTCGTTACACGAAATTACATATATAAACTCACAATCCCTCCGTGTATGTACATACTTAGAGAATTTTTATTGTAATGTTTACTCAATGACTTTGCTTCAGCATTTGTATGTTAGCAAAATGGTTCTTTATTAATTGATGAATGAATACACCGTTTACTCATTCAGTAGAATTAGTCGTGAAACAAAACAAAAATAAAAGGCACTACGTACACCGATGTGACACCAACATTGCGACGGTCTACGTAACTGTGTGATGGATTGTGAGCTTTGTAATGTGGCGTGGCGTAATATTCTTTACAGAAAGCGACTCGACGTATTATTCAATTACAGCCGGTCTAACATCATTTTAAAATAATCTCTTTGTTAAAATAGGCGTGTTGCAAATGTCACTCGACTTTTTGTACTTGATATTCTATGTTACTTCCACTGTTGATACTATTACCGCATACACACATTTACAATTAGTTCTCTATCTCTTTCTCATACTCTCTCCCTCTGTCTATTTATATATTGGCATGGGGGGAAGTTTATTTATTACGTGAATGTGCTTGTTTTTAGATAAGAATACCGTGTTATATTTCAGTCATTTAATCACCATTGAAATGTGATCGTTCTTGAACGAATAAACATCTAGTATGGAGAGTATGGTGGTATAAATTCGAATTTAAAATTTTCGTTTATTTCCATAAATCTTAAATCGGATTTAACGTTCTGACTAGGAAATTTATTATGTTCGGATAGTTATGTTTTTGAAATTGAAACGGGCTAATCTTCTTTATGTGCTTCCCAGGTCCGGATGAACGGAAAGAATAAAGTTATTAGAAATCAGGTTAATGTAAAAATTATTATATCGATTCAGGTGGATACGTAGGTGCCGGCGTTTTTAAATTTGCTCAACTACGGTGGTGGACGACCGACAATCTTCCTCGTCCCTGTTACCCCTGTGCCCCTGCCCTACACCTCCGCACATGAATAACGAGCAGTTTCGATCGTTTCGTGTTGTAATGGCGTTCAGCGTAAAAAATTTATAACCTGCTTGCTTTCATGTTGCGTCTTTTTGATCATATATTATCCTCTTTTAAATTTACTGTCTCGTTTGACGCTGTTAACATTGCAAAGCACATGTTGAAGTAATTAAATAAAACGGACAATATACTATTTTCAAAGCACTCCGTTCCATTGAAAACATTACAAAACTCTTATCTCTCGAAATGTAATTCGATAAAACACTGAAATTTCATCAATATTTACAATAGTCTTTTTCTTTATTTCATTTAGTCCTCGAACAGTATTATTTGCCATTTCTGAACACAGTGTCAGTTTCAGTGAAACGAGTATTTTAGTTTCCTAACGTATGTAAACACCACTACCACTTCTACCAGTATCATTGTAGATTATACACTAGCATTCAATACACACACAGATTCCCTGGATAATACCAACATAACAAACCTAGAAAAAAAACTGCTGCATTCACAAGTCTTTCCGTGTCTCTTACGCGGAAATACACACACACACACACACACACA
>JAGJTL010000016.1:1930292-1971669 GCA_022063505.1 Calosoma granatense
GTGCGGTGTGACTACGGTGCCATGTAGTCGTGAACGTTGGACGCGCCGCAAATTCGAGTCTGCCGTGCAGTCAGGTAATTAGCCCGGCAATATTATATTCTGACCCTAAACAAATTAGTAACAAGTAAGAATTTCATAGTATCCAACTAGAGCCGTATTTACTGCTGTATATAAATTATATTCCATATATCCTAATCTCTTATTGAAACCAACACAACAATAGATTATTCTAAACACCTGTATTTCTTTATCTCGTCTACTAAACTACATGTATGAATATTATACCTACTTGAATAAATATAAACACCAAGCTCTCTCTTTAATCATTACTAAATTGACAAAATTTATTCTGCTGTGTTTACTAAAATAAGTTTCATTATTATGAAATCTGTAGCAGTCATCTTATTATTTATAGTCCATCGGATGTAATAAGAGATGTTTGTTTGTCAACGCTTGACCAATAAATATATGTTTAACTATCTGTAACTGCGAAATGAAATTATATTGAGCTAAACTTCCAATCTTTATCTCGAATTGCCCACCGCAATCATAACAGAAAAGTATAAAACTTTCTCTTGTGTGTCGACCAGTCTCTCAATAACAAGAAAATGGCGTAGAATTAGACTGAATAGAAGAACTTAGACTGGAGGAGCTACGTACATATGTACCTATATATCTACGTATATACATATGATAATTAAGTAGGGACAAGTGGAATACAGGAATTATTATTAATTGGTTCCAGTTCAGTACATATTGAATTTGTGGTTACTAGATTGTTGTGATGCAAACGTTGCATCTAATTGAATATGAACTCTCTTGACAAGACATTTGTAGATACTTCATTATTTAGTTGGGAAATTTTCTTGTTCGTTCATTTCCAACTCTCATATACTTTGCCGTGCATTGTTTAAACTCTGTTAAAACTAGTTAACAAACCGTTGTTCCCATTTGTTGCTGGACTGTGTTTCTAGAACCATTAGTTATACGTATATTAAATAAGGCATGTAACTGTAAAGTTCTTTTACACGGAAACGAGAATAGATCTTACGTGAAACGTTAACTCTATGAAAAACAGTTAATTTATTAGTGAGTTTTATGTAATTACCGCATGAAGTAAAACTAGTATTTAATATGCAGGTACAATATTTATTATCTTAGAAAGTTTACACAGGTACGTGTAAGTGATGTGTGATTTCACAGGAAATGGTTATCGAAGAAGATTGTACCAGTGAATGGAAGTGTGAATAGTGTGGCCTAGAGCTAAATGCTTCAGTGAAAATATTAGTTCGTTTACTCATGCGTTATCTGTTTTTCTTCTACACGCCTTTATCGTATCCATGAAGCTTGCATTCGAGATAAGTTCGAATATTTTTCTCAAACATATTTAAACAATTTAATTGACAAACAAATATTGATAGATTCTCTGACCGCGTTTAAATAAATATTTTCTGTTGATTAAATAGGATAACGTGAATTATGAACAGTACAAATAGTACGAGTCCTAGATAAATAGATGGCTATTCAGACTGAAAATACTACAACACTATTGCACGTTGAAGTTTAAACGAACGCAAGTTGAAAATATCGTGTGATGTTAGTTCAACAGTGAAAGTTATACGGCGACCAAGTTTCAACGGTTTCATGGAATTGCGTGTCGAAAGTTATAGATAAGTTGTACTGTGCTGACTTCGCTTCACGTAGCAAACGATACACTAACAGAATGATGTACTTACTATAAAGCGCCATTTATATTGACACTACCTTTACACTTACGACATAATCATTCCTAACTGCTTCCATTTATTCACTCATACAATAATTTTTTAAACACATACATTTATAATGTTTAAATTGTATTATTTACTGAGAACTGATAACACATTTATATTGCACATACTTGCAGTTCTCCGTAATCAGTTTTATTGACATTTTTGTTCAAATGTTGCAATATATAAAAATATTAAGAATTATTATTTACGTATATAAAGGTATTTACCTGTGATAATAGTGTGGAATAATTAACTTTGCATGTATTTTAAAAAATCTTACAAAACCGAGTTATCCCGTAAACAACATTTCAGAGAAACTAGAAAATATGCAAGCGAATTACATTTTAAAATGTAATACGCATTAGAGTAAAAGCGAACAAGTTGTATAAAATATAAAAAAGTTTAGAAATGGTACTTTCCAGTATAATCTTTATAAAAAGATATATCAAATTACATTGCCGCTTTATCCCGAAGCCAGCGAGAAAAAGATAAGCTTAATTTGTGTAAGCAGCTTAGCAGACATTTAACGACTATCCTATCAGGTTATAATGTTATATCAGACTGAAGCAGAATATGAGAATACTCTCGCTGGCTTCACCACTGAGAAAAAATGGGATGTCACAACCATTTCGGAATTTCATTTATTCCCAGTCTCATTCTATCATCCGTCAATACTGATTATTTACTAAGACAAACATACTATCCGCTTATCAGCATTGTTAACCAATAACAATTAATGTATTGCTCTGCCCGATTCAGTAATTTTTCAGTATCTATACAATATTTTTCTCTGAATAATATTCTTTGTTAGCAAATAAACAGTATAAAATATACAACTTCGTGTTACTAATTGCTCTACTGCGATACAATATATAAATTGTTTTTGAATAAATAAATTCTCTTAAAAGTTGTTTTCTAGTCAATTATCCTGATTTTCTAGGTAATTTTCCTTTTTCTGCCAATTAACATTTTATAAATATCTTATTAATGAGAGCATTATTTTTATATGATCAATGTAATGGATATTTATTTATTGAAGTTCAAAAGATTACTGATATGGCAGTAATCGCAAATTATAATGTTTATATTTGTAAAATTTTCAATTAATTGTCTACCGAGTTTATATTTTCAGACAGTCATTTTTAAATAAAAATAATTTCCTAAGAATAGAAACTGAAATAGTCATAAATAAGATTTATGTATGTTTCGAATAGACATCTAATCGATTTGAAAACTAGTTCAGTAAATCATGTACGGAAATTAAAAATAAGAAATGTACGTTTTACAGGAAAGTTATAAAACGTAACGTGCTGACAAATAGTATGGGGTATGAAAGGATATGAATAATTCCGGTTGGTTAAACTGACGGATATTACCATAGTAGAATCACATAAGCGTTATGTGCTATATTCCTATAACTCACATACATATATGTGTATATATATATATAGAAAGGAAAATAGTAAATGATGATGCTTGTCTTTATTGAACGCTGGTACTGTTGGGAAATAATACAAGAATACCTTTTATACAAATGCCTAATTATATGTATAATATAGACATATGTAATTATAGAAGTCTACTTTATCACTTTAGTCCTTGAGTCTAATGAAAATGGTTTTCAGTATTTACAGAATGGAATATTCAATAACTTGCTTGATAATTACAGACAACATAGTTTTCATTATGAAGTAGGTATCATTTGACGTGTGTGTGTATTTGAATAAAAATACGTTGGCCATCATTAGTATAGTCTGCTTATTTGTCTCTTTTCAAGTTGATTTTCTTGTTGAGAAGAATAATACCCACAACAGACACCACCCCTAACATTTCCTTTAACTCTTTGTGTCTCTATTCTGTTCATTTTCTTTGTTTCGCCCTCGTGTTTCGTTCTAATGTTTGTAGGGACAAGTCTGCTCTTCGCCAATGGGAACTGATACGTCGGCACTTTTCAATAGTTTACTCTAGACACACCAGTCCCACAACAACAACCTTCAAATCATTTGTGTCTGTGTGAGACCAGCACCAGAATTTGGTTGCTCGACAGCCTAGGGAACGACGCGTATCACAACCCCAAATTATCCTTTTTTTGCGTTGTTGACGCAACCTCGATTACTTGTCGGCAGAGCTTTTTTAATATAACGATTATTTTCTCTTTTACAACTAGAGCTAGACACCTTTTTTCTATTTCAATATATTTAAAATTCAAAGGTTTTACTTTTTTGTAATATTATTAATGTGAAATGTGAGGTAAATATTAGAATGAATATGAGAATGTTGTAATGTTGAAGAACTAAATCATAAAAATGTGAAACATGCAAAGCAAATTACTTATTTTTATATGTGACAGTAAAATTCGCACTGGCGGCAATGTCAAACTTCAAAAGTCAAAACCGTAGTACTTCACGTTCTTTGTTCGTGGAATTCATGCTATTATTTTAAAAGTTCATAATGTTAAAGTCCATTTACAGCGTCCAGTGAAACTCGTAAAATGCAATCTAGGTCCTTTTAGAACGCATTGCTGCACTCAAGAATACTTCTATTCTAGTGCGAAAATGTTTGTTTGTAACCTTTAGTTCTGGACAGTATATATATATATTGTAAAATATATAGAAGATATACATGTAATATGTGAATTAAACGTTTCAATATATGTATGTATGTTGTGTACGAGTATTTGGTATATTTGTACATTGTACAGGGAAATGTGTAGTAGTATCGTTCCTGTATAGTTGTTGATTACAAATAGCATTATATTCGCCGGGAGAAATACTAAATGGAACTGTTAAATCATCTGTGCGTACATGATGCAAATGATATATGTTGGTTTACATTAAACAACACCTTTATCCGTGGATTAATTTCTAAACTGGTTTGATGTGTGATCCGCTTTAACATATTGTATGACAGTTCGACGTGATAAAATTGATAATTTGATAAAACCGTTATGAACGGATGACTTGTCTGGTTGCAGCTTAGATATCGCCTGCGGTGCATCATAAATTATGAATCTGTATAATTAATATTCATATGCAAAAAAAACTTACTTTGTTTGTAAATTCGTGCGTGCCTTCTTGTTATGCATACATACTCCTTTTCATGTTAGTTAATTAATATACGCTTGTTTCCTAAGCGATACTCTTTTACACAGTTCGTTGCATTGTTTATTTTTCCAGTTTTTTAATCAGGCACACTCATGTTTATATTATGTACAAGGAATATATCTACTATAAATAGTTACACAAATCCATTTATCTATTAAGGAGCCGACTAATAGTTCATGAAGGTGAACCCTCCTTGTTTATTATGTACATATTTCATATTTAATGATACCTTATCGAATTGTATTTATTGTAACCATCGCACAGAATGAACAAATATGTCATATCATATACTGTGATACGTTATTTAACTGAACTGAAATGTAATAACACGTAGAAGAAAATTTTCATTTGAAATGTCGTTGCATCTTCAGAATCCCTGTACAACTCGATCTGTTTTTTTTTTTCGCTCAATCAATACAAACTTTTGAACGTAGCAAACAGTAATTCAAACACGTTTTTCTTGAACATTTGTAAATGTAGTTTTAAAAGCACCGAACTATCAATGGGATTGACGTGTGACGTTGAATTGAGATTAATGCAATTTCTTTGCATACAAAAGTTAAATTGTTCAATTTCTATTTCTGGATTTTCCAAATCTACGATCATATTTGTTTCCCATTAGAACTAATTATATCCAAATTCAATCTTGAATTTGTGTCCGTTTTTTTGCAGTAGAACGCGTCACTTGTTATTTGTAGTTTAGCTGCAGACAATTTAAAAACACATACGTACGTTCGCATTTTGTCAAATCGACTTCTTACAGCCTGGCAAACTTAAACACCGTATATCGTTAATCGAATTTTCAATATTCATTACGGCTTCTTTCCTGTTTACATACATGGACAATTTAATTTCTTTAATTAATAAGTTAATTTTAAATTTATTCTGCAGTAATATCAAATCTTTCTAAATTTACACATATATGTAATATATACTTTTTTATTTAATGATAAAAACAGTGAAATTGGATATACATATGCTGTAGTTATTCTTTTTTTGAAATAATGAACATTTCATGTGAAAATAGTACCTTTAGCACTACTCCATAGTGATCATGTAATATCTACATGCATACATGGTGCTGTATAGTTCTCATCGTTTTATGATGGAAGAGATACATTAGCTAACTATAAATTGTGAACGTGTCCGTTAGCTAATTATATTAAAAATCGATAAAATTACCTAAGCGATTGCATACTGATTAAATTATGACGTGCCGCTAGCGACAAAATATCTGATGTAAGGTACTAGAAAAAAAATATCCATAACAGTAAATGTTATCTACAACGTTAGATAGTTTAGCTTTAATGTGTCTGCCGATTCGGTTTCATGCATTCTTTTAAAAAATATTCACATCATACAAGATTTCAATAAATGATTGATGATTGAGTTGTCATGAAATAAATAAATTGACAACGTTTCATGAAACCCATACTGACACCTGTTTTGTATTTTTTGTTTGCACGTATTTGTTCATGTGTCAATTCTGCGTACATACATTGACAATTAATAAATGCGATCATACAAATACCAAGTATTCATTTATCGTCATGAATTGTAAAGGATTTCATCGAAATTTATTCAGCGGTATTTTTTACTGAACGTTTAGACAATAATACACGGATTTAACTGTAGTGGGGCAACGAGTGAATAAGTGTCCAAATATGTGTTCCGGGTTAATCCGTTCCTTCGCCGTGTTGATGGGCAACCATGATTGGCTGGAGCGTTGGCTGCAATTTTTCCCTAATCCCTCGCGTGCCACAAATCTGGAACATTGTTATGAGTTAATCAATATAGATAATGTTATTTTGTCGGCGGCCATTGCGTGTGGAAGGTTATCTTCCTTGGCACCGTGTCCGGTCGCTATCCTATCCTACGGTCCCGTACCGTCCACTGCGGTCAGTTTATTCGTACTTCCATCCTCTGTGTTCCACTATACACACCTATCTGGACAGCAAATGTCATCTTCTGTCTATGAGTATGACTTACTCGTTCAGTTCTTCTACACATGACAGAGTCTGCTAATTATTTCACTAGTTTTTTCATGTTGTTCCGTTACTTCTTACATCGTGTTTGTTATTAAAGTAGAGTTAGAGCTAGATAAAAAAGAAATAGGTTATGCACACATGTATTACACTAATTTGCTAATCGCGCGTTACGCTACATATGTGCGAGTCAGTCTGTTGAAATAAATGCGCATATGTATGCTTGTATGTTTGTTTTTAATGACGTGACATATATTTATGTCATTTGCTAACAGCTCATGAGCGGCGTTCGTCACAAGGATCTTAATAAATCATCACAGTCGGATCTGCAGGCTCCTTTACACATCACATCATCCACGCGCGCGTCAACTCATATTCCGTGCCGTGCCGTGCTGTACTTTGACTATGTTGTACACAATGCAACAGCGGCAAGCACATCGCATTACACAAATGGTGTATTATTGTCAGTTGTTGTTGTAAATGGCTTCCATGTTTTCTTCTGATTACAGAGACTCCTCGTTACGAGACCGCGTACGCATGTGAGGGTAAAACATTGAAGATAGAATGCAAGGAGGGTGAACTGATACGTCTCATCCGTGCAAACTACGGCCGTTTCTCTATCACGATATGCAACGATCACGGTAACACGGACTGGAGCGTGAATTGCATGTCTCCAAAATCGCTTAGGGTTCTACACAACAGGTAAGTCATCGTTGTGCACGTCGCATCGTCGTGTACACATACATATATACATCCTCAGCATCCTCCACACTATCGTCACACCACTCTCTATCTCCTCTTTTATTCATATCCGTTCTTCTCCCACTATCCCCCATCTGCAGCAAATCCTCTTTCTACCCTAATCCTCGAAGTGAAACATAATTTGTCGTAACCGTTTTCTTCCTGCGTCTGACATCAAGGGGAAATTCTTGTCAATGAATTTATATTCGCTTGATTTTTCGGTTATCTGCTGCAACTTCTTTTCCGTAAAACTCATTTGAACTCTAATATGTAACCAGAACAAGCTACATTCTAAATTTATTTCTATTTCTCTACCACACAGTCTTCTGTTATTGACGTAAATTGTTTCATTTATTTTATATGTAAGTTTTTACCGGAAATTCATTTCATCACTATAATCTGTCGCATATTAACCCAAAGTAAAGGCTATATCCATATTCTGTACTGATCTTTTATACAAGTATTCAAGTTCAATAATAATATCGTTATTTAAGATTGAAATGGTTCAGCCTTTTATGACGGACCTGTATGTAGATAAAATTTGTGAATGACTCCATTTGCCGGATATGATGGGGATATGGTGTTAGGATATAGCTTATAACTCGCGGTGTTTGTATATAAAATACGATTGTGTTGTGATGTTGCTGGTGGAGAATAGTTTCGTTTAGCTGAACCGGGGAGCTTGTGGCGTGAACACGTAAATCGTGTACACCATGTAACCTCATCCTCCTCCCTCCGATCCACCCATAAAGTCCGGGCCGATTCTGGGTAAGTTCTCGGAATCTGTGAAGTATGGTTACGACATATTATTAATTTTTCCTTGGGTTATTTATTTACTGCATATTAACACGTTGTGCTCTTGTGTTCCATTAACATCATCTGTTCCATTGTGTTGTAAACAGGCCCAAACTAGCGACTATACGTTATACAGGCCACGTTCTCTTCGCTTTATCTACACGTATAACAGTGTACGTTTCTACAGAGAATGTGCAATGCCTCTTTCGGTACAACCGATTACAACGTATCGTCGCTCGTTCCTCACTCAGTCTCCGTACCACAACGCGCATTCTGTGATTCATACGGTATTAAATTGTTCGTTTCAATATCTAACTGCGCTTGAGTATTTTTTCATTTTACACACTATGCGTAACGTTATTGTGTGCTTGTACACTTATGATTACCCTAATTCAATGTTTCACAACCGCTAGTAAACGGTACCCTTACGGGAACGTGAATTATCTATACTCGACAAAAATACTCACAAGTTTTTAATAATTGTAATTTACATCTGCAGAAAAAGAAAATGTATTAACTAAATGTCATAATCTCTTATTAACAACGAGTTTTAATTAACAAATAATTTAGCAACATAATAAGTATAGAAGATTCTTGATTTCTAGAATATTCTTGTAAAAAGGTTGAGAAACACTTCCTTAAATGATTCTAATTGCTTTAAGAATATTAGGCAACGAACTATATAATTTGCATGAAGGAAATACCACTTAAAGTTTGGACTGTATCTGGCGGAGAACATAGATTAATAGTATCAACAATAATGTTTTAGAATTCGTGACTATTAAATATGAAATAAGCTTGTAGTTTAATATAATTTTGATGGTAATATTCTACCAATTAATTTTTCAAATCGTTACACACCTCTCTATTAATTATAGTTCAAATAAGTGGTAGCCCAATTTTCTTTGAGAAAACTAGTAATGTAATAGGTATGTATTTTTTTTTCAAATTGTAATCGAAATTTATAAATGAATTTATTTCTCACCATTTCGTAATTCTTTGAAAACTATTATTTGCATCTTTCTATTGCACATGAATTGTTACATGTTGCAAAACGACGTTTACATAAAATTTAGAAATTTTAATATACTTGACAACTGGTCAAAGTGTTTAAAATATTAAATCAGTTGAGATGGTGTGATAAATTTAATACCAACAAGTACCTACTAACGCTTGTTATGTGGTTACCAAGCGAAGAATTTTCACCAGAATCATTAGTTGGTATTAAAGCACCTACGTACATATTGCAAATGTAGAAAAGACTCGAATACTTAGATCTTCTTTTGTAGAATGGAACCTTTTCAATGAGCAAGTAATACCGTGTAACGAAGCCAATCGTTATGTGTCACAGAATCGCTACAAATACCCCCCCCCACTCCACACTCCTATACTCTTTTGTACACAACATAGTTCATATTTACATATATTTATGCACACGTACATATATGCATATAAATATACATGTATACGTGAATGTATGTACATGCGTGTGTATGGTATGTACGAGATACTTCGTGTTGCTCAACAATCAGGAACGCTTCATTTGTGGTGGCTACGGACCCACCTGGTTTGTGGCGTGTCGTGTCATTAAATGTCATGCTGTGCATCTCTGTGTGTGCGTGTTTGTGCGCAATTGTTATTTCCATTTTGGAATATGTTAACCGCATTATTTACATATTTGTATCATTTTTTCTGCGCTCATATATACCTTAAATCAGAAAAAAAAACTTGTGTGTTCACCTCTAGTTCCGGTAAACCATACGCGTATCATTCTTTTCAAACTGAACAACCATAACCGACCTAATTCAAAAAAGAAAAATATTATTTGATATTTTGCTTTCTATATACTGCAACTATAAATGGTTTATATAAATAAATATAGCATCTTTGATAACGGAATTTTTCGCTTTATGTTGTATTTAAAGTTTTTGTATTTCTTTCATTTAGCTATTTTTGCTTTTGTTTTTGTTTTCTCTGGCTGTGCTGTTTATTTTTCTTTATTGTTAGTTGTTACTCATTATGAAGTTCATATACCATTTCTGTCGTTCAAACTGCAGTATTCAATTCATAATAGGATTTCAGCTAACGTCACATTAAATATGTATATCTTCTTATTATTTCAAATGCATATCTTTCTTAATAACATTCACTTGATTTTTCTATGCATTAGTTAAATGAAATAATTGTACATATTTAATTTCTTCATCATGAATTCTAGTCATTCGTATTTGTTATAATTATAAACTTGGTTTTAACCAAGAGGCGCACAATGGTCTTGTGTCGCTTCTTAAAAATACTAAATAGTTGTATCTTACTAACGGATGCAGGTAGTTCAATATTGAAGAGTGTCCGATTTACCCAATATGCAAAATTTCAACCCTCTAGATCCAGTAGTAAAGAAACGTAACTAAAAATTTATTTTTCTTTATTAAAGCTGAGATTTTTTACAGTTCTTATTATGACACGAAGATAAAATGTTCAACTTTTTACCTATTGATCGTAGTGAACCGAATTCGGACGTTTTTTTGTGTCGTAAATTAATAATTTCACATCAGTTTCACTATCCGAATTACAGTTGTTAAAATAATAGCAATTTTTAGGTCCAAATTGTCCGTATTTCGCCAATGGTTGCAGCTAGCTGCGCCCCTGATTATAACTTAAATAATTTCTCAGCTAAATAATTACATTTCATATATCTCAATTATGTTCACCTAAAACGGGACAATTATAATATTTTAATATTATATATAACTACGTATACAATACATAGGAAATATTTTCTCGGGCTCAAAGTAGCTTCGAAGCCAATATATCTTAGTATAATAGGGTTTTTATTTAACTTGAACGAGTGTTCTTCATGTAACGAGTACAGTTGCCGTTATTCTGCAGGCACATGTGTCGACAGCAACTGGCGGTAAAGTTTATGTTGTAGAATATTTTTCTTCGCAAGTTCATGCGCGTCACGGTTCAATACTTCAGCCATTCTCCGATATATAGAGAAAAGTCGATGTTAATAAGTAGAAAAATAGCACTTACATTGAATAGAAGAGATAACATTAAAGTCTAGAACAGGGATACACTTTTAAGTGGTCTGCAGTCTACAATTTCAATGAACACTCCCCTGCAGTCTTACTATATTTCCTGTATGAAATAGCCCATATACTAAGGATTTATCCGCGAAAGTACTAAAACATCATGATATGATTGAGGTGTAAAATCCTTTTGAAGTGGTTTTAATTAATTTTAATAACTTGTTCCGTCTCAAATATTTTCATCCTTCATTAAAGGTGCCTTCACACTTAAGAAATAAAAACAGTTCCAGAAGCTGTTAATTAGAAAAATTACTTAACTAACCTAATTAAATAAATTTAAAAACTGAAATATTGTAACTATAATCAATTGAAAAACTTATGTAACTACTATACACATTTCTTTAATCAAAAACCCACGTTCAGTATTCCAAATGTGATATATTTGTTGTTTCATTCAGTTTTCCAAATATTGTTTTACTTTATCAATAGCAATTTTAAGAGGGCGTTTTTATATTAAATTAATGTTTATTATTCTTTAACGTAATGGAAAAATATATTACTGCCACTGTAAAAAAGTGTTATAATTTAACGTATGAACAATGTAATAGTAAGGTACATAAACCTGTTCTAGAGACTCTGATCAATTGGCATTTATATCTTCCGAATGCACATGATTTTAATTGGATTTTGAATATAAAATATATACGCAACTTTCTAATGAGGTAAACATGACAATACAAGTTATTGCTATGCAACGGACACAATGCAAATGTACATATAAATTACACTGTTGGGTGGAAATATGTAGGTTAGGGCAGCATACACCAAGAACCACATCATCTTCACATTAAGCATGTATGTATTTGTGCAGTTCTCGCATTTGTGATATCATTAACGGCATGCTTGTATTCCCTAACATGTTTGTTCATTGTGGTCTAATGAATGGTCAAACATTAATCACTGATAGAAGAACGTTGTCATCTATCTCGCCAGTGTTGTTGCTACATGTTCGACTACATGGGATACGCTCTTCCTTGGCCGCTCTCTCACTGTTGTATTTTCGGATGGAACACAATCATTCATCGCGTGTTTTTTTCTTTTGTTTTCATTTTCAGATGCAACATGAAACCTAACTGCACGATCGCTGTCAACAATGACAAGTTCGGCGGAGAACCGTGCGAAGGGACTTACAAATACGTCGAAGTTCATTATATATGTACATTAGGTTGGTGATCATTGAACACTTTTTATTTTATTTGTGTTTCGTTATGTTTAACTACGGCTACGTACCGACTAAAACGCCACGCAAATATCGCATCAAAACCCCCCCGTATAGTTGCTTGATCAGCAACATTCTACTAATTCCCGTATTTACTTGATACGTTCACATGCGCCTGTGTTTATGTATCACGTTACGCACAACGATACACTGCGTCTATCTGCTACTTAATTAACCGGCCGGATTACAAATCAAGGATTGCGTATTTATCATGAAGCGTAACACATACTAAATACAACAGCATATCCAATTAACATTTGTTTCCTACACTGAAATATAAATAAAATTCGAGTTCGTAGAATAGGTTATATACTCGTACATGCGGTGTAACGCATACACGCACACATACATATATAGGTACAGAGCAAGCAAGACATTACAAGAGAGACACATTAGCAGCAAATAAAATGTAATGTAAGAACAACGTTGAGAGCACGAAGTGTCCGTTATTAGAGACCACAGTAGAGCTTTGTTTAACGGTCGTATGTTTTGGACGGTGTTGCTCTCAGGTGTAGTCAGAATCAGAATTGCAGCATACTAGCCAGTACTAGCACGTTCGGAGATCCATGTGCAGGAACCCTCAAGTACTTGGAAGCACATTACCAGTGCATGCCTGGTAAGTTAAAACAAACGATTTCATTGGCTGGTTCGTTCATGTTACGGTAAGGTTATGGGTAAATCGCTAGAAATTCAATCAGTTTATTGGGCAAGTATTACTCGGCGTTTATTTCAATTATTGCTTCTCAAACTAATCCAGAACAATACTAGTATTCCACGAATTGAAATTGGAAGTGTTCCATGGAGTACAATCGAAACAGAGCATTACGAGTACATTTCATAAAGCTATTCTGTTTAAAATATTGTACTATTTTTTGCACACTCACATTCTCGCCCATTTAAATAATCTACATGTTTATGTTATAATATACGATTAAGATACGTAATGTGACATTTTTACTTAATTTTCTTTTATAACATAAAACAGTTAAATATTTATACAGTTTTGCAAATAAAATCGAGAAACTTTGACAAATTTGAAAGTTTGAGAAACAATGATTTAAATATGTATATTGATAATCGGAAATAAAACTTCCAAAACAACCAATATTTGTTTACGTATACAATAATAAATTTAAAATGACTGTTGATATTATATTATGTATCTAAATAATTCACAAAATATGAAAATTACACTGGCATATATACGCTGGAAATAAACAGTTTTTTTTTGTTTACCAATAAAAATGATGTGATAGCGCTATTTTTAATTTAATTATTGCTTTATTTCAGTTCACTGTTAGGGTACGAATATTGACTAATTATTTATAGATAACTTTGTTACGATACCACAAAACAAGATTGAAAGAGAGATAATTTTCACTGAATGTTCCATAAAATAATGAGTTACTTTAACAAGTATTAAGTTATTTTGATTGAAAATAACGATTGAATTGTTTGCGATAGCCACAACGATTACGACAACCAATAGACCGAGTCCACCATGGCTGATTACATCACAACCACCGAATGTATGGAGCACTATCAAACCAACAGCCCGACCACCACCGCCACCACCTCGAGTATCTGTCGTTACAACGGCAGCACCAACGAAAACCTCATCGAGCACGATGTCCACACAATCTACAGTCGCTCAGCAACCCTCCAAACTGCCACCACCTTTTCCTATTTCACCAGCCAAACCGGAAATCGTAAACAATTACCCACCAGAGAAAACTGAGCAGAACCACCAATCACCGCCCGACGAGATAACCACTTTACCATATACCACAGTTGTTCCTAACAAGTTAACAGGTAAGTGTTACATTGTTATATGTACAACATATTTATCCACCTGTCTATTTATATCATTTATCAGAAACATACATTTATATATATAACCTAGAAATAATTATGCGAACAACCACATAATATACCTACCTATTTACGTGTTCAGTATTTTATTACAAACATTTTAAAAAAGGAACAGTGTTAAAATGATTTTCATGTCCTTTGCACGTAATTAAAATTACTTTCTAGATTTTTGTTTTTTAAAAATTTCCATTTTTATTAATAATGAGTGCTCAGTCTGTATATAAAACTTTTTTAACAATATATTTAAAGTTTAATACGAAATTTCACTCACATGCGGTTATTAAATTAAATTTTAAAATGTTGTTCGTGAAGAAAATTAATGGCCAGTTTGCTGAACACTGGCGGCACACCGTGACAGTTACATAAACTATTCATAGACAATTCGTGCGTCACATGCAGCGGTCTTTTCAATTTCCTTTAATAAATCATGAATGGCTCTACAATATTAGAAATAAATAATAATATTGTTTTTTTTTTTCTGTTTTATTGATTTTACATATAGCCTATTTCAATGCATAGAAATGTGATAGTAGTCTATTTTATATAAAAGTAGAAGCTTGCTGTTTTTTGCGTTTGTTGATTTGATTTGTATATTTTGAATGAATAGAGGAGAGCACTATCGGCTACAAATACATCCCGTCGCCAAGTATTCCTTGGAGCCAGGACAATGATAACTTGCACTACTGCAGCCCGACGACGGCACGTAACTTGTACTGGAATTGGACTCGTGTGAAAGAACGTACCGTACAGCCCTGTCCAGGGGGTGCGACGGGCCTGGCCAGGTGGAAATGTCTACCGTCCGATGATTCCAATGAACCACATTGGTATCCGGCCACTCCAGATCTGAGCGAATGTCGATCCGTTTGGCTTACAAGTTTGGAGTCTCGCGTGAACGAGGGCGATTCGCTTATATCAATTACCAGTGATTTGTCACAAGTTACCAGTAGTAAGACGCTGTACGGTGGAGATATGATGATTACAACCAAGATCATTAAGAAAATGGCCCACAAAATGGCGGAGGATATACAGACATTCCCGGATCAGCGACAACGAGAAACTATAGTTACCGAACTTCTGCATGGCGTTGTCAGAACTGGCAGTAACCTACTAGATTCTTCACAACATCCATCCTGGCGAGATTTGAGCTACAAGGAGCAGATGCGTGTTGCCACGTCGCTTCTCATTGGACTAGAGGAAAACGCTTTCTTATTAGCCGATACAGTTATACGGGAGAAGACAGTTGTGCAGACTGTTAAGAATATCAGTAAGTATACCATTATCCATCTAATCAGAAATACAATACTTTTATACATTCGCATTCAAATAATTAATTTACTAACAGAAACTAATGGCAAAACACCCACATATAAATGTATGTGTAAACGAGCATAATACTGTTATAAATTTCTATTTTGTACCATAAGTTACAGAAACATACTTACGTATTGCAACGGACAACATATGTGTGTTATAAAAATAGACTAATTGAAAAAAATAATTCCCAGCATGCCTGTAACACATAATGTGTCGCATTTTTTTCACTTTGCAAAAGTACGCATACACTTATTAATATTTATTAATCTTTCCAGTGCTGTCCGTCCGCGTTCTAGAAACAAAGAGTCTGAAAACTGAGACATTCCCATCAGAGGCGGCAACGGACAAATGGAGTGCGAGCAATGATTGGCTGCAGCTACCGCGAGAGGCACTATTAGAAAATAGTGAAGGCGGATTAGTTCGTCTAGTGTTCGTTGCGTTTGATAGACTAGAAGAGATTCTTCAGTGGCAACCAGAATCCGTATTGGAATCTGGCAACGCTCAAAGGAACTTGAGTCGAGTGTTGAACAGCAAAGTCATATCCGCTAGTTTAGGAAAAGGACGACATATTCAACTGTCACAACCAGTTAGATTGTCTTTGAGACATTTAAAAACAGAAAATGTTAGCAACCCATCTTGTGTTTTCTGGGATTACACAATGAGGTACGCTTTTATACACTTTTTAAATTACGTTTTTGAAAAATATATTATTAGCAATTAAGTTTGTATAAATGATTTTATTATAGATAGTAATGTAATTTCTGTTTTCTTTAGCACTTGGTCAGAAGAAGGCTGTCACGTAGAATCAACAAATAATACGCACACAACTTGTCTGTGTGATCATCTTACAAACTTCGCCATTCTCATGGACGTGCATGCCACATATCTACCCGCCGGTCATCAGATGGCTCTACAGATAATCACCTATGTCGGTTGCATCATCTCCATCGGATGTCTGATTCTCACAATCATTACATTTCAAACGTTCAGAGGATTGAAGGTAACACGCATCTCGGTGTTTGTTGTTATACGTGCAATGTATGTTTATGCATTCTCATTATGCTGTTACAGTCTGATCGTACAACGATTCATAAGAATTTATGCTTCTGTCTGCTGGTCGCTGAAATATTATTCGTGATGGGCATTGGACAGACAAATGAACGTGTACTGTGTGGAGTTATTGCTGGCTTATTGCATTTGTTCTTCCTGTGCGCTTTCGCATGGATGTTCTTAGAAGGTAAAATATGAAACCCGTCCACATCCATATGGCACAGTTCAATATCTATATGCAATTGTATATTAATGTTAAATTTCATTTCAGGTTTTCAATTGTATGTAATGTTGATAGAAGTATTTGAAGCAGAAAAATCTCGAATTCGATGGTACTATCTAGTTGCTTATGGAGTGCCATTTCTTATCGTGGCCATATCCGCCATTATAGATCCATTCAGTTATGGTACGGACCAACATTGTTGGTTACGTGCCGATAATTTCTTTATATTTAGTTTCGTTGGACCTGTCATCGCTGTCATACTGGTGAGTACTTGTTTAAACTTGTTACTCTGGTATATCAGTGATTTATTTTCATATCTGTGTGTGTGTGTGTGTTTAGGCTAATATCGTGTTCCTGGTCATGGCTATTGTGATGATGTGCAGACACGGTAATGCTTCAGTATCGATGAAGAGCAAGGAACATTCTCGATTGGCTAGTGCCAGGTACGTCTCCGTACATAGTTGTATACATATATTTGTGTGTGTGTATGTTGTGTGGTTAGTGGTATTATAATTAATATTAACTATTGTGAATGTACGTGTGTATGTATGTATTTGCACACGTCCCGTGTCAGATGAGCATGCTCTATATATATATATATATTAACTAGAGTGTTGACTATCATTATTACAATTACCAAGTCGTACGTGTCGCCGGTGTTGAACGGCACGTGGTTTTAGCACTTGGCTTCATTTGATTCGGCTTAGCTGAGTTCGGCTGTGTGCGCGGTGCCATTATCAGTACATTGTTACATAGTCCAGTGACACTGATACCTGTGTATACGTAAATCTGTACATGTTGTGTTATTATCAGTTATTTTACGCTGTTGTTCTAGAATGTTGTTATTTATATTGTTATATTACACACTTTTGACACGTTGCGTTCGTTAATTGCCATTAAACGGTACAATGCTGATAGCAATGTATGTGGTGTGTGGTCTGAACTGTAAATATCATACTCTAATATAAGTTCTTTCTTTCTCTCGCATGGCGTACTCATACTGATCTTATCCCTTTGGTAGTGGGGAAGAAGAGAATGCACTTCGAACCAAATTGCAATATCACTTGTAAGAACATATTTTTTACATACTGACTTTTTTAAGCTATTAATTATTTTTCTTATTTGCTATTTTTATTTAATTTTTGCATCTTGCAGCATGTTATATATTGACATAATTAAAGTATCTATACTGTTATTAACGTTAAATACTTGTTAACTCTGTATCTACTAATATATAGTATTAATTGTGAAGAACAAAGGCTATACAGTGTACGATAGTATGTAATGATGAATCTGTGTGTTACTCAGGACGTGGCTACGTGGCGCTTTCGTACTTGTGTTCCTACTCGGCTTGACTTGGACATTCGGGCTTCTTTACCTGAATAAAGAGTCTGTCGTCATGGCCTACGTATTCACTACACTGAACTCACTGCAAGGACTCTTCATATTCGTGTTCCATTGCATACAGAACGAGAAGGTAAATGATTGTTACTAATATGTATTTCAAATGTTGTTGTTGTAATATAATATAATCATTATATGACTATTTAGGTACGTAAGGAGTACAGGAAGTTTATCAGACGGCACTCTTGGCTGCCCAAATGCTTACGTTGTTCCAAACCGAGCGCGGGAGGAAGCGGAAGCAGTGGCAGCAGCGGTTTGGGGAAGGAGAGACGTGCGAGCTTGTATGGTGGTTCAAACGGCAATACTTCAGCACCAAATTCCCATTCGACCGATAACTCTGGATTGTCGCCGCACGGAACTAGTGTGGGTACCAATGTCAACAATATAGTCATCTCGAATAACCTGAATAACCTGGCAAATCTCAGACCTTCTCCGTTAGTGCAAGTACTGAACCACCACAACAATGCAAGTACCACAACCACTACAAACCATAATCGACTACATAATATATCGCAACAAGGTACTACTACATTTCAGAATCTGAAAACAGTGCAATCTCACACTGTGTGCAGTAGGCTAGGTTAGGTTTATTCATTCCACCATTACTATTTATTACTCACTCGCTCTCACACCACGTGCTGTGTGTGTGTGTGTGTGTTGTTTGATCTGCTTAACTTAACTTCTCGATACGTACAGTATGTCGTACCTGAAATATTTCCGTTTCCAAATCATTAATAATAATAATAATAATCAATAAAGAATATTTTTAATATAGTTGAATTCGCGCACATTTTAGGCTTGATGTTAAAGGAGCGCTTAAACTAACACGATCTGTCGACTAAGCTGTCTGTGGTGTGTTGTGGTGGTGCGTACACGTGCGTGCGTACCCTTGTTCATAATGCTGGTCTCCCCTTTCCCTCTGTATACCGGCTTTCTGGTAACTCCGCATGTGCCCTACGCTTCTTATTTTCTTACTTCAGTGAATTACACGCCTCTTCTCCGTGTTTTGCTCCGGCGGACACATGGCATATAACCCGCAATTAACATATCGGTTTCATGGGCAAAGGAACACATACATTCTATCCCATGTCACTTGGTTTCAAACAACTAACGTGTAGTAATGACATTTATAGCAGTGTCACTAATTACCTAACTATATACGGTGTATATGTTAGTAAGAACTAGTAGTGACTTATATAGATCCGTACTACGCAGGAAGAGGAGGAGGAGGAGTAGTGGTGCATTGTATGGAGGGCCTAAGGTTACAGTTGCATGGTCTGTTACAGCAATACATACTCCAGAGGGGCTGGAGCTCGCGCAGCTGTACAACCATGAACCGAATTGGCAAGTCCCCAGTCCCCGTTTCCTCGTCCGTAGCCGCTACCATGGTAGCTACGACTTCCCGCAATCACAATCACCCCCCACAGTCACAGCGTACGGACGTCGGTACCGATGGCGGGAATGGGAACTTGGTCGGATCGAACATGAGTCCACCTTCCCCTTCACCGTCACCGACACCGTCTGCTCCGCCGCTCATCCAACAACCGCCCGTCTATGATGACGAGTTGCCCATTAATGCAATTAACACTGCCAGCCTCCCATATTTCCGTAACTTCTATAAGGGCAACTGTGCGGCAGCAGCCGCAGCCACCACCACCAACGGAAATAACTTTATCTCAAATCCTAACTTTCAAAAGTCTGTCTCTACTTGGGGACCTCTGCACAAACCCTTACACTGGAAGGTGAGACTCCTCTTATATGCGCTTGCCGCTCGCTCTTGTAGATACTACTGGTAGTTGCACTCTCTCTCTCTCTCTCTCTCTCTCTATCTATCTTTTACGCGCCTGCTATTATAGGACATTGCTGAACTGTGCATGAACACACTTTCTCAATTGCTTCACATCTAACTTATCCACATGTAATGTCTCGAATATAATGTCAGACCAATAATTTCACTATATATTTTTTGTTTGTTTTCTTGTCAAAATTGATATTCTTCGTTAGATATTTACAATCTTAGATCCATTTTTTTCAAAGTAATGAAATATGTCTTTGAAATAAGGGATATAAATGTGTTCGTTTTTTTTATAATTTGTGTTGTGTTATGTTATGTTTTGAGTTTATATTGATGATAAAAAGACTAATAACTGATTACGTTATTCCTACAGAACATTTCTTTTAAGTCATATAGTCGCGATTCAGGACACGGAGGCTCTGAACAGGAAGATTCGCCCCGATCACATGTGATTGGAACGAACGTGACCGACTGTCGCTTAAGTAATGTAAAGGATTCCCGCAGGCAGCCGTACATGTCGTCCGACTTGAATCCACAGATACCAATGAATAACACTTTGTCACATAACGTACAAGCCGAACTGTCCGAGTATCTGCACAAGAACGAGGCCATGCAACACGCGAACAGCAACAACGGTAAACAACAGCAGCAACAGGCCCAACACATGCTAGTGGGCTCGGGTGCATCCGCACACCAACACTTCACCAATCGCAAGAAGAACAATGGCGGCAACTGTTTCCTGCGTTCAGCCAGTCCCTGGAATCATACATACACAGAGATACACGACGGCCGGATGCATCATCGCGCTAGTATGTCGAATAACGAGGACGATCCAGATCCCGTGTACGAGGAAATCGAACGTAACGAGATCCAGGTGTCCGACATGAGTGACGAAGATGGAAGCAAACGTCAGAGCGACATGAGCAGCAGACAATCGTCCCGTTCGTACGGCGACCACCGACCACTGATCCCGTACAGTCCGGCCGCTGACCGTAGCATTCACTCGTGTCTGGAGGGTATGACGGCTAGTATGGTGTCAGCGGCCGGAGGCAAACACCGCGCTGTTGGTATAAAGGAACATGGCGGCGGCAATGGTAACAATGGCAGCGGCGTAGGACGGTATGGAAACAGTGATCTGGAGCACCACTATCGTATGAGTCTGGGACTGGGATTAGGACTGGGTACTCTTGGCTCTGCTAGACAGAATATGTACCGTGGGGAGAATGCACGCTCGTTGGCCGCCGTGTTGGACGGAGAGACAGTGGTCTGCCACCTGGAGCCGCCTGAGCTGTACTCGCATGACTCGTATAACTCAAGGACCATGGTGTTGCCTCCGTATAGTGAAAGTTAGAGATTGACTGTTTTATTCCAATTAAAAAGTGTATATCTGTGATTGAAATTATTATGATCAAACCTTGCATGATCATTAAATTATTATAATAATAGCTCATTAAGCTTTCAAGTAAGAATGAAAGATTAGGAGTGTGATAATTTTGTAAAAATAAAGTATATAAAGTCAGTAGTAACATCCATTTTAGCTGTAAACTTAAAGAGTTATTCTTTTTATATAAATATTTTTGTTTTTATCTACTACTACTACTACTACTACTACTATTACTATAATTTATTTATTCAGCGGTCAACACTCTGTGACCTTAACATTCCTACAATGTGCATTCACGAATGGAACATGAATGTGAAATATATAAGACGATTAATAGTTGATTTAGTCGACGTGTCTCGTGAAACCCCATCTAAAATGGATGTCTTCATAGTTCATATACATACATAAACATATACACAAAAACACGATTTCCTTTTTCACATCTGAAAAAAAAATAAAACAACAAAACCCAAAAAAATATCAATTACGTACATGTTAGTATTTAATATGTATTTACTCTTGTGACTGAAATTTGAGAGTAAGTAAATACATGGAAAATAAAATCGATGGAAATAATTACTTAAATGATAATTTGTACATGTATAATAATACTTACATTATTTTCTCTAAGAAATTCGTAGTGGCGATTCACATCTGGTTTATTGCGTAATCAAAACCAAATATAATTTATTTTTTCTATTCATGGAAGAAATATTTACGAAACCTAATCATTAGCTGTCAAGTGAAGTGACATGAAATGGAAGAAAAGACGAAGCGAGTGAATATGTGAAATACAATATTTATGCTTCTTTGGAGCCGTATTTTAGTCGAGCACCACACGTAAAATGACACACAGAAATATTTCGTTTGACTTAACGAATGTGAAAAACATAACACACACATATACATACATATATATATTTATATATTAGTAGGTACCTATCTAATATCTACATAGTGCGCGATAATGGAAAGTATGAAACTCATAATGAATAAATGTTACTGTTTTATATATGTAGATTGTTTTAAGCATAATCATTGTACGTTTTTAACGCGTTTATTTTCATTTCTGTGATTGTTTTATCAACTAAATTAAGCAAATAATATAAATCGTGTATATAGATTCTTATATATATAATATATATTTTTAGAAGTTTTAAATTGAGCAAATTTTATACTTTTCATTCAAAGGGCATTTGAAACATTTCCATATTAACTAATATGTATAAATTATGTTTGATGTAAAATTTTAGCATGTTAACATTCACAACACTCAATTATTGTATTGATAAGCATATTGGTTGAGCTTCGAGGCAAAGACAACCAGTAGCAGATGATTAAGTAAATGTTTGAAGAAGTGATTTCCATTGTACCCGTACATAGCCCCATACACACAACTGTTTTATGTATACCATAGTTAAAGTACACATACATGTCTGGTACTTGACCACGGTCATTATCTAATATATGTTAATAGCATTGTTTACTCGACTAAACCTGTCTTATAATAATAATAATCATCATGTAAATGGCAATGTTAAGTGTGCTAAAATTTCCCATCTTCAATGTTTAATCCGCCAATGTACTGGCAGTATGATATAAAAACATTTCATGTGTTACACATACAAGTACCTATCTAATTTATTATTACGTGTTCGCAGAAATTAGTCAAAGTAATTATTTCATTTCGACTATAAATAAATATGTATCATTTGTGTCAACCTGCACAACAAACTGTTTTGGTACTACTGTTAAGGAACATTATGTTATGTAATCTTAATGCACATCAAATGTTATGTCAAAATGTTCCCATTGAATGTAACCGAACATCTTTGTAATAATTGTCCCAAGCAAACAGCGAAGTGAATTAGTAATATGTAATTAAGTTGAATATGATTAAATTATGTTATCAGTTCATATCTTGTAAATATGTATAGAGCTTTGTACATGTTGAATAATTGTATAACATTAAGCATCGGGCATAATTGTTATTCCTGCTATGATTATTTTTTTCATAGCGTAAATAAACTGTACACCGTATACAATGATATTAACCATATTTTTTTCAGTCTTAATTTATTTCATTTTTTTCTTAACATAATAAAATGAAATTTGTTATCGAATAACAATTTGTAGTTTTCCGTTCAGTAGTTGTATGAACAGTATATCTCATTTGTTACTCGAATAAATCGTAGCTCTAAATCCTGATAGTATTGAAAATACATTTTTGGGAAATAACTACCGAACTTATTTTATGCATAAACACCTCACTTTTACGTACACGCGATCTTAATTATATATGTTCTTCGTGCCATTCTGTGGAAAATATTGTTAATGGAATAGATTCGAATAAATTAATGGTCTCAAATTGCAAACATTCATAAGTGTCAATCTTTTCACCGTCGTAACTTCCTATAAAACCTCTCAAGATAAAATAACGAAACACACATTAATTGTTTTACACATGATTATTACTTATATAAACTTTATTTATTTATATATGTATAATACAATATTCTCATACATTAAAATATACCGAATGTCATCTGGAATCTAAAATACATATAATTAACAAGTAATTCTTGTACAGGTTCCATTAATTATTAGGTTAAAATATAATACTAATTTCCTAAAATCTCAGATTTCAGTGGACATCCGAAATGCATAAAATGAAGTATAGGTACAGTATATTATAAAAGTGTGGAAAGTGTAATAAATATAGACCGAAATACTATCAAAATTTCTTTTTAATTGCTTCAATTTCAGATTCACTAAATTTTAGTACAGTCGCAATAGCGTTGAACATATGCCGTTTACTACTCATACTCTGCGACATTAAATAATTTACCATCACGTTTTTCAGATACTCCAAATTAGCTCCTTCACGAGTTTGACATCTTTGCAACCTAAAAACCATAAAATATTATTTTATTTTCCAAACTCAAACATTATACTACTTCAAACAGTAATTTGATTAACAAACCGAGAAATATCTTCTTTCAATTTTGACACTTCTTCACTGCTTTTCTCTTTGAATAATACATATTCCTTACTAGTTTGATGAAGAACAGACTCCAGCTGATTGCATATTTTACGCAGGTTAGTTACATTGACATCCCGACGAGCTAACTCATGCGCATAATGTAATATATGCGGACTCTCATTACTGCTCGAATCTGAATTAGCTTCCAATACATTATTTAACTGGGAATGTTTTCCTCCATAATTCTGGCACTACAATATCAATGTCTTTCTTACCTGACTGTACAATTTATTGTTAATCGATTAGCAACTAACCTGAGGTGTTTCTGAATCAGTTTTATTTCCAGGTAAAAACATTTGAAAGGAAGACTTTAAGGTAGACACTTCTTGCTCTTTTTCATCTAAAAGGGCTAAAGTTCGATCCCGTTGTTTCTGTAGTTGACTTTCTAGTTCGCTAATTTTTTCTTTATAAAGCGAGTGAAGACTATTCTGTTCTTTTTCATGTTTTACTTTTAACGTGCATGTTTGCTGCAGAAATAATACAAATAAATTAAATCAACGAAACTCAATATCTTTTACGAGCCATACAAAAAAATCAAACGTTGAAGTCATACAGTGTCGGGTAAATATATATTTAATTAATTTTCATGTTTTATTACATCATTAATGCGAGTTTACTCAAGTAATATCTTTAAAATGTTCATAATCAAAGTCAATTATATCACTGCCAATTATTCAATAGAATATGTACGTGCCTTGTTACATTACCTCCTGTAATAATTCAATTTGTTTCTCATATTTTCTCACAGTTTCTTCCACTTGACTATTCAAAACCGAATTCTGATCCAGTAATACTTGAATTTTAATATTCAAACTGTCTATTTCATTTTTATTCTTCGATGTGTCCGCTAATTTCTGCATTAATGCATCGTAATCATTCATAAGTTTCCGATGCACTTCCAAACTAACCGATTGCATTTCATACGAATGTCGATTATCACATAAAACAGAATGAACTTCTACAGGTTTGTCCAAGTATTCATTCGCATTCAATAAGAGATTTTTATATTTCAGTAATTTATCTATTAAAGATCGAACATATGCAGTTCTTTCAGCTTCGGTTCCGCTTTTCAGTAAATCTAAGTCATTGCCTCCTTCACAATCGACAGTTCTCGTTTGATTTCCCATATCCACAATCTGTGCCTTCAGTTTCGTGATTTCATTTTGGTCTTGTTGACGTAGTCTGTGGTAATTAGCTACAGTATGTGATAATTCAGTTAAACGTGTTTCTAAACTGGCTACACGTTGTTCATGCATAGCAATCTGCTCCTTGGACTCTTGTTCCGTTTGCATTGTACGTCTCCGTTCAGATTCTACCATATCTAAATGTTTTTTCTGCAAATGGAGAAATTTTTCACTCATGTCCATCTCTTTGAATCTCTCCGTTTCTTCTTTATTAACAAGTAACTGAAATTTTGGTGTCAACTCAGATAAATTTTTTTCTAATGTCAACTTTTCTTCTCGTTCCTGGGCCAGTAATTTCTGCAACTCTCTATAAAAGTTATATACAGTAAAAAATCTAAACTAAAGATTTACATTGAAATTATATTTTCAAATCTCTGAAGCATAATTACCTCATCATAACTGCATTATCATTTTGATCCTTTTCTCTTTCATGTTTCGCAATTATAAGTTTCGATTTTAATTGTTCAATCTCTTTTGTAGCGTCGACTGTTAATTTTTTCAGTTTTTCTTGTAGTTCTTTGATTAAAGATTCATTCTGAAAATTAACTTATTGAGAATAAATATAAAATTATGCAATGTTTTCCTACCTTGTCTTTTTCTTGTCGTAATAATTTCTTATCTGCTTGAAACGATGCTTCCATGCGACATTTTTCAGCCGACAATGTAGCCAATGAGTTCATTAATGTTGTTAGTTTGGCATGAAAACTTTCAGCTTGCGGTTCTCCAGTTGATTTAGCAGTAGCATCGGATGCGGCAGAATCACCGACATCATCCTACGATACGAAATTTTAAGTATTTAACTCAACTTTGATATATGTTATGTTATACCGCAGATATATCACTTTGATTTTCTGTAATTTGTCCCTCTGATAAATTCTGCACATTTTGTAATGCTTTTACACTAGATTCCAATGCTTCTTTTTCCGTAACCAAACTCTTGTAAGCAGTAACGAGATCTAAATCATGCAAAAAGTAAAAATATGTTCACATATTGAAATGACATTTCTTTATTTACCTCTCAATTTTGTTTGATAAAGTTTTAATTTTTCTTCTAGTTTTCCTATTTCTGATATGAGCTTTTCTTTGGGCCATTTCTCCATTTATATTTCAATATTTGTTTTCTATTTTAAAATTTTGACATATAAATCTAACCACACAAGAAACAGCTGGAACGCAGTTGTGCTAATTAGTTCATTTCTTCAAAAGCAACGAAGCTTAACATTAGAAACAATTTCAATGCTACCACAAAATTGTGAAAATATTATATCATGCAAATGAATTATTTAATTTATTTATTAAACATAGGTTCATAGCGGCACATGTTATTTACACTTCGGTACAAGTGTTACATGTCAAACGTCACGTATTCTCTAACTCAGTCATATGTGGTCATATGTCATATTTTATGGTTGCAAGGCTTGTTGCATACCTGTAATCCTAGCATGTGTTGCTAATTGACGTATTGTTCTACTATTGATTCCTGCTTCGTTCATAGAATCCAACAGATTTTATTTATTGAATACAGTGATGTGTGATGACGGTGATTAGGGAAGCGCATTATCCCCCACCATTTTATCTGACACACCTGTTATAAATGTATGACATGGTTCGTACTTCAAAACATACGTGGTCATAAGCAAAAGTCGTAATAAAATTATTAATATAAACATGAACTCGAACTTATCTATATTTTGCTGATCTTGCATTCTTGTTTATTTAACACAGTAAAACAATGTCAATGTCAAAAGAGCTCATTTGTTTTTTGTTATTGTCTTTTGTAATAACAATATGTAGCAGTTACTTTGACACGAAACCAGATGACTACTGTTTTTGCAAGGTAAGAACAAGCTATAGTCTATGGTTAATGACTTAAGTAATATTAATGTGCAAATAAGGTTATTACAATTTTATTTGTCGTCTTTTTAGTTGAGGGGCCGAATAGATGATTGTTCATGCAGTGTGGATACAGTTGACCATTTCAATAATGCCAAGATATTTCCTAGACTAAAATCATTGCTAGTAACAGACTATTTTAGGTTTTATAAAGTAAACCTAAAACGTGATTGTCCATTTTGGTCGGATGACAGTCGATGTGCCATACGGTTCTGTCATGTAGAACCGTGCGATGATAATGACATACCGATTGGTTTAAAAGGAACATTTAGACATGGACGTGATCATTTCGGTGAAGTACCTAGCGAAAAGGTAAATATATACTTCATAGTGTGCAGTGAAAATGTGCTTACAAAAGTGTTTCAGTACAAGAAAGGAAGCAATACCGATTGCAATAATGATCATAACGAAGAATTGAGTTACTTAAATACTACTATAAGTGCGGCCAGTTACAAAGAATTTGAATTATGGAAAGAACACGATGATGCTCAAGATAATTTCTGCGTAGAACAAGAGGATAACGGTGATGCTGAATATGTCGATTTACTGTTAAATCCGGAACGTTATACTGGCTACAAAGGAGAATCAGCACATAGAATATGGAGAAGTATATACATGGAAAATTGCTTCAGGTAATAACAAATTACTTATGAAATATGTAGTGAACTGTACAAATTGTTGCTTAAATTTCCAGACCACGACATGACATAACTTCATACACTCAATCATCACATCTGGATGGAATGTGTTTAGAAAAGAGGGTTTTCTATAGGGTAGTTTCTGGTCTACATGCCAGTATCAACATTCATTTATCTTCAAACTATTTATTATCAGGTATTTATTTTAATGGTTAATAATACTTATATCCATTATGTGAATTTAACATATGGTACAAAATTATATTTTTTCGCTCTTCGTTATCTCGTTGCAAATAGAATAATTACTAACACGCATATAGTCAATAATCAATATGCATACTTTGTAAAAGTAATATTGACTATTTTATATTGAATTGTCATTTTGTACATATTTAGTAGTAACAGTAACAATTTTGAGCGTGCAGTATTACCTTATCTGTCATGTGATAGTTTTGATAAACGTGTACTATAATTTTTAATACGATAATTTTATTTTTAGAAAAGCAAAAGAATTTCAATTTTGTTTCACCGAACGGTCATTGGGGAACAAATTTAGAAGAATTTATACGTAGATTTGATCCCGCCCATACAAATGGAGAAGGACCTCAGTGGTTGAGAAATTTATATTTTCTGTATTTATTAGAATTACGTGCTATAGCTAAAGCATCTGTGTATTTACAACATGTAGAATTTTATACCGGTAACGATACCAATGATGAAAATGTTCGGACTGCTGTTAACGACTTTTTGAACATAGTAAGGTAATGTATAAATAGTGTTTATACTTATCAGTCAGAGAAAGAAAAATCAGATTATTTAAAATGTATATAAAAATATAGGTCATTCCCGAACCATTTCAATGAAAGTGTCATGTTCAATGGTGGTTACCAAGCAAAAAAACTAAAAGAAGAATTCCGACAGCATTTCAGAAATATTTCTAGAATAATGGACTGTGTGGGCTGCGATAAATGCAAGTTATGGGGCAAATTACAGGTTTCATTTCCGTATTCTATATTTCGATGAAACATGCTATTTTCACATGAAACTGTATTATTACAGACACAAGGTCTCGGCACGGCTTTAAAGATACTGTTCTCTGGTAAATTCGACGGAATCAATCCAAGCACTCAGTACTTGGATATGTCAAGGAGTAAGTTCCATTTACAGAGAGGAGAAATTGTGTCTTTGATAAACGGATTTGGAAGGTAATTTGAATCATTGATATGATTAATGATTGAGAAAGTTTCTGTTAACATTTACCATAATGCATGTGTTGTTGTTGTTGTTGTTGTAGATTGTCAACAAGTATATATGAGTTAGAACAATTCCGACAAAAGTTCAGGTAACCAAAAGGAATAGTGTTTGTCTCTCTACCACATACGTATACATCACACGCAACTTAGTTTTAATTATTTTCCTTCAAAACATGAATTCCTAAACGAATTATATGAACGTATGTACAAATAAGTAATTATTTATTGTTGTTTTATATAGTAGTCAAATATTAGTTATATGTCTACAATTATTGAATAAATATATACAGTTTATTGTTAAGTTTTGTATGAAACTATATTTATTCTGTACTGTATGTAACATCACTTTTTTTGAAAGTTGTGTGCAATGATTTATAATCGGTGGATGATATAAACAATAAGATTATATTTTTATTAATAAATAGAAATCATACCTAATAATCCCGTGTATTCTGCTGCCACCTGTTGAACTAATGTTTGAGTCACGTGACAGTTGAGCTCATTAAAAATTACCAAGAACATGTTAAATTTTTTATTTTCACTTTGTTGATAATCTTTTATTCATGTGTGTGTTGTGATTGTAGAAACGAAAGTAATATTATCGAACGTGCATTTATTAGTTTTGACAGCTATTATTTACAAGAACCGTGAACTGAAAATGTCAGATATACATAATGAGGAAGGTTCGTATCTGACAACTGATGCAGTGCCAGATAAACCCCGTACAAATGTACCTGAAGTGATAATAAGCGAGGACAAAACGGACCGATCGGAAGAAAATAAGTCTGTTCCTAGTTCACCTGTGCATACAACAAAACCTAAACCTACTTCTAGCCCTACTGCTAGTAATCGAACATCGAAACCGAAAAAGAAACCTTGCTCTTCTCCACGAAGTACTCACGGTAAATAAAACTTTGCAATAAATGTTATCGGATAATGTTTTAGTTCACACAGTTACTTTGTAGCAACTGCGAAAGTTATAAATGTTGTACAATCGCATGGCGTACATGTCGGAACTGTAAACAATTACAACTTGTACTCTAACGTTGGCAAACCTAAACAAGAAAAACCAAAAGAGACCATTTACCGTACAGAAGAAATTGATCAAATTCTTGCTAATAATAGTGCGGTTACAACTGAACATATCAACTTTGTGTCCACTCATCTAGGCGAAGAGTGGAGAGCAGTAGGCAAAAATTTAGGTTATTCTAAAGGACAGATGGATAACTTTTATGCAGATAATAAAGCTACAGGCGTCAAAGAGGTAACTGATTACACATACATATTTAGAAACGTAATGCACAACGTATGATGATAATGAACTAACAAAGATGACGCTTAATTAATTTTAAAAATGTGTATTCAAGCAAATATATACAACAATAATAGTCTCGCATTTTTTGTGATTTGATCAGGTCGTATACCAGATGTTACTGGACTGGATTAGGATGAATCCAGAGGAATCGAAAATCCGTGATCTAGCTAGAGTTCTATGGGATACTGATCAGAAGGAAGTGGTACAAAGATGGACCAAGATTTTATAACATTTTAAAGGATCTATGAAGGGAATTGTTTAATATTTTTTGAGCACTGTATTTTTATCACGTTTACATTTTTATACCTAGGTAATGCTAAAATACAAATCTGTGATTAGTAGTAAATATTGATTTATTTTTCCTAAAATTCTACATACAAAATACTTTTACGAGTCCTGCTCATCAAACTTACACGAATATTCATTAATTCTTACAAAAACTGAAGATTATTGTTTATATGTTAAAAACTGGTTAAATGTTAGAAAATAGTTGAATTGTAAATAATATGCACTTTCGTGGAATGCTGAGCTACTTATTTGATAGATACTAGTAATTATGGAAAAACCAAACATTTTACCAAGAATATTGTACATATATTAAATGCTGTCAAAAACTTGGCAGTCATGCCAGGAATAAAAGAGCGAAACCACAATGTGATTTAAATAATACATTTTCAGATAATTACTACTGACAACCATATTTTTATATGCAAATACTAGAATTACAGATATTGATATTTAGATTTCGATTTAATAGCGATTATCCAGAAATAAATTTATTATTTTTCTGTTACATACTCTGTTTGCTTCTATGATATAAGAGGCAAGACATTACCGTTTAATTAAATTATCTAATGCCAGGTTTTTATGATAAGGTTCAATTTAAATCTCGAATCAAAGTTAACATTTTAAACTATTTTACCTATCTATTAAATACATAACATGTATGCTACTAAACAAGATTCAATATGGTTCATTCGGATACGAGATTTAACGTGAAATTTATCTTACAAGCCTGGCATAAGAAAGTTAATGAAAAATATTAGTTATCTGCTATAATAAATAATACCATTATTAAAAAAAGAAAGTTTATGAGTACACAAGTCTACCAAGAATGGTTGTATTATAGAAATGTATTAAAGATATATAGTAAAATTGTAATATCAATATGAAAGACGCAAAGCTAAAAAATGCAGGTTCCCACTTGTAAAATTTATCTGAAAAACACTTTACAACATTTCAGGTATTCGGAAATATTATGTATGTACTATTATATAACTTCTTCAGTACGATCTTTGGTAAGGTAAAAAAATGCCAGTAATAAATCAGCTAAAATTAAGCAGTAACTATCTTATCATAAACGCACAGTCGAGAGATTTAGATTAATGATTAATAGTGAATATATAAATCCCTCAAAATAATGATAAAACAATCACCACAAAAGAAGTTTCGTTCAACTAAGTTCATATGAAACAAACACTAAAATTAATGAATAAAAATAAAAACTTACAGTTACAGAATGATTATTATACACTGTAATATTTAAGATTTTGTTAGTAAACGTTCAGGCATGAGCTGCCACTCCATTTAAAATACATGGTTCAAACTTTTCATATTCTTCACGTATGGCTGACAGATCCAAATCTGCATTCAAAGTTATAACCTGAGAACACAAGAGACAAATAAATACACCTACTGTTTCATTTATAACAATACAAATATGTACACAGAGAAATAAAATGAAACTTACTGGAGCAGGCAGAGAAAATGCTGTTCGGTTATATAACCAATCTTCATGGTATTTGTGCAGATCTTTAATATATTCAAATGGAACACACTTTTCTTCACTTCTGTTCCTATACATCATTCTGTTATAGACAACCTCAGGACTTGAACGTAAATACACTGAAATAAGAACATTTACTATAGATATATGGCTCTTATTTAGAATAGATGTGCGCCGGGCTAACATCAAGATTATAAATGAACCGTAATTACCAATTAGATCAACGGGAATATCTATAGTTGAAGTAATCCATTTAAAATATTCGTCCAACACAGCACATGCTGGAGCTGCCATCTTTCCATCACGAGTCATTTTCTCTATAAAGCAATATCTGTAAATAAAATATATTACTAGGTTTACATTGACTATAAATGAATATGAAACATACCGGCAACTATAAATGGATCGTTCCATAAGTTTAATTGGGTGTTCAGTTTCCATCGTATGCATATTGAGCATAGTTAGTTGAACGTACGATTGGAATGGAAAAGACCATTTCTCAGTGTCTTTATACATGAGATCCTATAATTTTATAAAAATTAATCATATAAACTATTGAGAAATTTCATTTAACTTACCAACAAATTATGTCCATTCACATCTCTCCACATATCAATCGGTTCAGCAAGAACACAAACATTGTTATACTTTTTAAAATGGTTAATAAATGTTGTTTTGCCACATCCTATGTTACCTTCGATGAGAACAGTAAATGGGCGGTTATTTTTCTTTACACTTGCCCCAATAACACTAGCCATTCTTGCAATTGTTTCTTGAAAATGAATTAAAATGTTTGCATAAGTGTAAAGAACTAATTCATTCGAAAGATTCAATACTTTCAATTACACTTAAGCAACTTGCAGTGACAATATGCTGTTCTCTATATGCAACACTACATGTAAATAAGAGAAAAAGCCGGGAAACACTACGACTAGTATATTCGCGCCATTTATAACCTAATATTATTGCAAAATATAGTTACTTTTACTTTTAGCACAACATTGTACCACATGATATTGATAAATAAGAAATGTAAATATATATTTACAGTTAGGAGTAATCTTTAATTACAAGTACTTACTTATATATGCCATCGTGAATAACGTATCAGTAATTTTCTTGAATTAAAAATATTTGTTTTTCGTGGATATAATTATATGGATATAGGCAGAAGCACGCAGCGTACGTAATTCATTCTAGAAGAAAATTAAATAAATATTATTAATTTTATGTAAAACAATTTTTAAAATGCTGTTACACTGGAAAATATATTCTTGTCGGACATGCAATAGTATAAAACAGTAAACAGTACAGATTGCAATCTCGAAAATGGAAATCTCACTAGTTCGGTTTTGTTCATACATGCTTAATAGAGATAATTCGATTTAAAAAATACGTATTTGAATTGTTCACCAAATAAATATTCATATTGTCTAATAATTTATCGATATTATAAATGCGTAGGTTATGAACAATTTGATCATTTCTGAATTGACTGTTTGTATTGAATATGTATATAATTTACTTGCGAGGAATATATGAACAATAAAGAATTTTTCGATATATCTCTAGTGGATTTTATATAATTATAGATACTATATTAATACCTCATTTAAATGTATACGATTCAGCGGTATCAACACTGAATACATTATTGTGCAGAGAGTCACCTATCTTTTTGTATACAAACTCTTTTCTACAATTTACGTTATCGACACGTCCGATTAGTTTTAACTTTTTAATTTGTCATGATTATGTTAAATTAAGACATTTAGTAAAATTTACCTTAATAGAATCTATGTAACCATGTCTTCAAGTGTAAAAGTAAGTACAAATAATATACGACATTGCATTTTATTGATAATACTGATGTTTTATTAACTATGTCAAATTTTTTAATGTAGAATTTTCCTGCCCTCAAAAATGATCGATTCATCCGAGCTTGTAGGGGAGAACAAGTGGATAGAGTTCCTGTTTGGATTATGAGACAAGCCGGCAGATACTTGCCAGGTATTTTATTCAACATATGCCAGTGTACAGTACTATAATTTCTCACTTAGAATTCCAGGAGTTTCGTAAACAACATGACTTTTTCACTATATGTCGAACACCAAGTCTAGCATGTGAAGTAACATTGATGCCTATTCGAAGATATGCCTTCGATGCTGCGATTATATTTTCTGACATCCTAGTTGTACCACAGGCTCTGGGAATGGAAGTACTTATGGTTGCAGGAACGGTAACAACATGCCAGATTCAGTTTTAAATACATATTTACCATGATTTTATTTTATAGGGCCCAGTTTTGACCAGCCCATTGGAAACGCCCAGTGATTTTACTAAACTGAACTTGGAAGGTGTAATAAATCGTCTTCAGTATGTGGGTGAAGCTATTACTCTTACTCGCCAGTGTTTGGAAGGAAAAGTGCCACTGATTGGATTTTCTGGTGCACCCGTACGTACACGTACTTGTAACTGTATGTTATGCAATGTATATTTACAATTTCCATTTTCTTACAGTGGACGTTAATGGGTTACATGATTGAAGGTGGAGGTAGTAAAACGATGATGAAAGCGAAGAAATGGCTATACAAGTATCCAAAAGAAAGCCACAATCTCTTGACAATTCTTTCGGATATAATCATCGATTATCTCTTGATGCAAGTAGAGGCTGGTGCTCAAGTTTTGCAAATATTTGAATCTAGTGCGGAATTTTTAAATGCAGATCTGTTTGAACAGTTTTTACTGCCGTACTTGAAACATATTCGTACCACAGTGAAAAGTAGGCTGAAATCTCTGCAGATGGACGATGTTCCAATGGTAGATAACATAGTGAATGAAATTGAAGTTGAATAAAATATTTATGCTGTGTTTGTTGTAGATACTATTTGCTAAAGGTGCTTATTATTCGTTAGCTGAACAAGCGAAGCTTGGCTATGAAGTTATCGGCGTAGATTGGACGGTAGATCCTCTTGAAGCAAGGAAACTAGTGGGACCAGATGTAACATTACAGGGTAACTTGGATCCATGTGCTTTATATGGCAATGAAGAGACCATTACAAAATTAACGACTAATATGATTAAGAAATTCACAAAGGATAAGTATATCGCAAACTTAGGTCATGGTATTTATCCTGATGCATCCCCCAAGCACGTGGAATATTTCCTTGATGCAATACAAAACGCTTAAATTATCAACAGATGGTGTACGGTATCCTTCAAAGATTCATGTTTTCATTGTGCAACATATATGTGAATATCAGTGTTTAATGCTGATTACATTATGTTTGTTGGTGTATGCTAAATCCTAATGTGGATATATAATAATAATGTTCAACTGGATAGGTATATCTATAGATTAGGCTGAAGAAATAAAGCTACAGCAGCGAGGGCATGTTTGTTCCAAATGTTAATTATATTTCTAACAATTTATAACAGTGACTTTGTTAAAACATACATTTTTTTTATATAAATAAAATGTTAATTATTTCCGACAAAATGTTTATAAAACTGCTTAATTTTCTCTTCTGTTATGATAATTTTAACGTAAAGGAATTCGTTGTTTGTATCATCTTTCATTTCTTTCACCACTGTCGCTTCTTTATAGAGCCATCTGAAACAGTATTACAACATTTGTTAATACCAGTGTTTCATTTATAAATGCTAGTATTACCCACGTACCTCATTTCTTGACCTCCAGATGGTATTCGAAACGTTAAAATTTGTCGTTCGGTAACCCGCAAAATCTCGTTTTCAATTTTCTGTCTGAGGACATCAATACCTATAGAAATATTATACAGTGAAATATTAACAAGTACATTATTTTACACATATATGTACCTTGCATAGTTTTTGCTGAAACCAATATCATGTCTTTTTCCGGTTCAGCTACACTGACAGCCATATCCCATTTATTTCCAACCGATATCACTCTTCTTGACCAATTCGGATCACCAACTTGCTGTGCAAGTTGGTTCAGAATTATATTAACATGCTTAGTTTGATATGAAACATTTTCATTTGATATATCCTTTACATGTATAATGATATCCTGTAATGAATTATGATTATCATTTGTGTAACTGAATTGTTATATTTAAAACTTACAGCTAACAGAGCGTCTTCAATAGTTGCATTGAAGCACTCTATTAACTCGGTTGGTACGTTTGATATAAATCCAACTGTATCGACGTACAGTACTTTTAACTTGGATGGAAGTAATCCTTCATGCATCGTTACGTCTAGAGTCGCGAATAATTGGTCCTTTGGTTTTAAAGACTGTGCTCCTGTGAGTGATTTTATAAGTGAAGTTTTTCCTGCGTTAGTATAACCGACAAGAGCAACTACTGGAATATGTAAATCGTTCCTTTTATTTCTAAGTAACACGCGCTGGGATCTTAATTTTTTTATTGAGTTTTTGATCTTTTGTTCGCGTTCTTCTAACATCTTATATTTTACTTCCCAGTTCTGACTTGTGCCAATGTCTAAATATTTTAAGCGCGACCGTAAGTACGGGATTTCCGCAAGCCTGACTTGTAATTTAGCATGAGTAGTAGTAGCGTGTTCCCGCAGTATATGCATTACTACTTTATACCTATCTAATATAATCATTCGAAAAGTATTTTCTAATTCACTGACTTGAATATTTCGTAGTTTACTCAGATTTACAAATATTGCTGTTGCATCGCTGTGGTGATGTGTTTGTTCTTGCAAGTTAGCGATTGTCCCTTTTCCAAATACAACTTTTTTATCAAAAGATTCTAGTGGAACAATAATTTCTTTACACACTTTCCAGCCAGGTAAAGTCTTAATCAAAGACACCGCCTCTACCAGATGGCTTTGAGCTGTTATATCTCTTTCTTTTTTGAAACCCCATTTTATGTATGGGTGTATGACTATACAGGTTTGTTCTTTTGATATAAAACATTTTTCAGCTAAATTTTGGTATTTTCTGTGAATAGAATAAGTTTTAGTTCAATAATTATTCAATAACAAAAATAATTTTCTACCTTTGATCGTCATCAACATCGTTATTGTTGTTACAATGAGTACAGAATATTTTAGCTGTAAAAATGCCGGCTGTATTTCGGGGACCCAAAGATAGCGCCATTCTTCTAATATAGTGAAGCGACATTGTGTTTCGATCTTTTCACGTTTAGAAAATTCGGTATTAGAACTCGTAGCATGCAACGTTATTACTTATGATGGCTTCCAAATAAGTGTTTTGCGCTGTCAGTTCTGTTTAATTCTGCCAAATATTGGTTGCAGTGGTCCACTATAAATGGTATTTTATCTGTAAGAGAATGACAAATATATTAACCGATGTAGGTAAATACTAATTATAGGATGAAATTAATATATATTGCTAAATACTAACCTTAGGTTCGGTATACTTCGAAATGCGACAGTGTGTGAAAGTTCTAATATCCTTGCATCTAAATTTTTATATTTTCTGTTATTAATTTTGTAGTTATTTATATTTATAATAAATATTACTGTAATGAACTTCAAAAAAATACAATGTTTGAACTGAAAATGACTTGCAGCACGTCTACATTACTGCATTAATGTTAAACAATAACAAAAGATACGTCGTTGATAAACAAAGGTAGAGCATGTTGTCATGGTAACTTGGTAATATAATATAAATTTGTGTGTTATTGTTTTCAAACTAATTGTTATTGGTTGAAATAATTTACCATTTTATCAGTATTATAGAAAATGTTTTGCATTGATATAAATGATACAAAATATGAAAATTGTTCTACTTAATAATATCATTACTCGACATTTCTCTTTAGTAATTTCAGTATCTCGTTTTATAAAAAAATAATGAATAAAATAATGTGATAACTTATTTAGGACGAATATATTAATGACCGGACACAGTATAATTAAGTATGTATGAAGAAGATTTATTTTTTAATTCTTATCTATGAGTTTTTATAGTTTTGTAACGAACTGGAAATATTATGAAACAAGTTTAAAATATTATTTCTAAGGTATACACAACATAACAGTATTACCATTGTCATTTTCACTTTTGATCAGTGATTCTTTTCTCTTGTTAGAAATCTGAACAAAAAATCCAATTTTACAATATAGCATAAACATATTTAGTATAATTCACAGTATAGCGATATACCCAGTACTACACAACACAATAATATAACGGTATTTATGGTATAGCAGTAAAATATCCTTCTCAGTCGGTATCCCGAAAGTTTTGCTTAAGAAACCATCCCTTATAATGCGTCTGTTAATGTCTTTATGGCTAGAAATACAAAGTAAGGTATTTCAACCTATATATTTTACAGTTTCTACCAACATACATTTAAACTTTTTTCTATTAAATGTTTATCTATTAATATTTTTCGTTTCGTATTATTTGACTGTATTTAACAGGTAAAATAAGTAGTGGACAAACATTTGTGCTGAGTTGTTATATTGAATTGGACTGTACATAATTATCACAGTTTACTTAGATGCTCGTGTTGGTGTTAGCTGCCGGATATAGCATTCCGCCTTATCAGCAGCATAAACACCCACAGTTTATGTAGGTTGGTCCACCGTTACTCGGATATGATAATAAATACTAGATAGTCGTTCATTTTTATACTTTTCGCCTAAAAAACCTTTATTTCTTCCAGTCTTCCAACATATTATTTATATACAAATACTGATACTATATAAATCGATTAAAATTTCATAAAATAAATCCATTTTTTCATTAAAGACGTATATATGATTTTGTGCAATTGTATATGCCAGAAAATTTGCGTGAAAAAATGTATACATATTTGATTTATTTTGTAGTATGAATGGTATTATTTTTCAGTACATTAAAATGTGTTCAGGCTGATTTTGAACAATTTTGGGGTAAAGATGCTGGTAATGTACAGCGGGCCTATGAACTTTCGTTAATAGGTCACTTTTAAAGACAAACTGATAAGTTTATCGTTAATTTTTTTTATATACATAATATATTTGGACAGTTCCTACTGATTATTCAAATATGCTTTGTATTAATGTACAACGCCGGGGGCGAAGATAAGCCATGTTTCTTAGATTTCATTTTGTTGAACAAAGGAAAGATAATCCGACTCTGCGCGATTAGCTGCAGCATCCAACGGGCACAAGTGCTCGGCACATGTTTTTCTGGAACTGGGAGTTACTTCTAAATATGTCAGTTTAGTTCACATCTGGAAATGTTCTTTGGCATCGCCCTGTTAAATCATACATTCAGCGTTTCGTAATCGACTGGGGTTGCTAACCTACGGCATCCAGTGCATCAGCCATTTATTTTTATTTTCTATCATCGCTTATTTTTGCTCAAACTATAGTGATATCGACACAGGTACAAGTAATACACTTTGGGCGTTGTCACTAATAAAATCTGTTGTATATACGTATATAAACGGCTATAATTCAATCGGAAGTACGGAATATTCTCTCGCAAAAACAGTTTATAAATAAATTTACTACATATTGGGTACAGAAGACGCCATATAAATCAGGGTGAAATTGATAATTTGCATATAGCCAGTTTTAGTGGAATTATTAATAAACAGTTATGTTAGAAATAACAAAAGTTGTGGGATAAATACGAGAGTGTGAAACTAACATCGCACAAAATGAACTAGTCAAGTACTGTACAAGATATAACAGGTCACGTCTCATCTGTAGCAACCAGTGGAGAAGTGCCGAGCGACGGGATATGGTTGGCGAGTGTTCCTGTTGTGTATTTTGCTGTATGTCTGTACCAGATCTTTCGTTTAGTTAGGAGCGTGTCATACACAATACTCAGACTGATCCTACAGTACCGTACGGTGTGAACGAGTCTCGTTTTTGCAGCATTTGTTTCACTTAAAAATGATACTGGCGTTTGTGTTTATTTTGTCGGCTGTGATTTAAATAAGACTGAGTGAGTGGTGGTAAATAGGTGCGTTTTTGTGTTACCTTCCTCACCTGTGAAGTTGGCGAGAGGCACAGGTTAGCATACACGTGTGTCATCGATGACAAGTGCAGTGTAAACATCTCGCGCTCTTTCCAAAATTTCACCTGTGCATTTTCACTTACTTGAAACTTACATATTTACTGCAACCATTAACGGTTTTTTAATAATACGTCAAACATGATAAAATACACAACTTATTCAAGATTCTTGAGTTATATATTTCAGATTTATTTTATATTTGTTTTATTGTGTAATTACAATACATAAAATATTCAAAATCGCACAAATAATGATAGTATTCAACTTCCGGTCACGCAGTTACTTCGTTTAAATAATATCTAATTCTATAATTAGATTCTGATATGAACAAATATTATTTATTCTGATTTTTGTACATCAAAATATTAATTGGAGTCGGCATTGTTATTATCAACATATATATTTCAGTTACTTCCGTTATCTGTAAAGTAATCCATAAATTTAAATTTAAAAATGCTGAATAAAAGTGATTTGTATAAATTTATTTGTTTTAAATCTTTTGTAATATTTATTATAAAA
>JAGJTL010000016.1:1986180-2006909 GCA_022063505.1 Calosoma granatense
AGCATTCTTATACGATATACAATTGTAAAACAGTTTTTTTTGTCAATTATTTGCATGACAAATTGTAAATAAATATCATAAACACTAAAATAATCAAATTTTTAACAATAAACACGAAATTTAACATGAAATTAAATATTTGAAATTTTTTTATTGTATTTCGACCAATTCAGGTTTCAGGTAAATACCCCTTTTTATCTAAGCGTAAAATCGCCTAGTTTTTTCATATATTGCCTCTAAAATTTAATTGGTTAATTGGACCATATGTTGTGATCATTTTATACAGCATTTTGAGTCACTATGTGAATATATTAGAATACGGCAAAACAATAGTTCCGAGCACAATGCAAAGTTTCACTGCATAATTTACTACAAATTTTAAAAATGCAATTGAAATTTTGACAGATATTTAGCTAATACCATACGCGCACATATGGAAATACTAATTTAAATTATGTTTCACTTTGACTGCCGAGCCGATTTTCGTAAAGGGAAGACCCACTATGATGTATATCCAAATGTATACACATGGCAGCCAAAGTGTTAAATATTGCATGAATCTAAAAAATTCCGTTGTCATTGCGTATAAATATTTAATTTCATTATTTTGTTTTGCATATTTGTTTATCGTGAAATATTTATAAAATGTATTAATACTTTGAGATAAATATGATTTTCCAGTAGGAGTTACCGACTACTGTTACAATTGATAAATAATATTAATTAGGGGCGTTTTGTCTGAGAACCGATTTAATAAATTTTGCGTTAATATTTTTGGCATCCCTACTAATTAAGATAACATCTATGTATAAAAATAAATATAGAAAAAAATCTTTAATATTTTATTGTATTACAAATACATAAATTCATTAATGAACACAATTTTATTTATTAAATTAAATTAATAGTCTAGTTAAAAGTGCTATTTTTTTTCTTTACAATGATGTATCGGTTTACAAAAATTTCTTTTCGAAGAAAACCATGAAAATATGATGAAAAACGATTGCATTTAAATAGATGTAAATGCAAAACAGTTAATATATAATATTTGATTAATCGAAAGTTATGTAGGCATAGCTGAAAATGAAAATCTGTCTATAATAGTTTTTTAGTGTTACAGGTCGAAGTTTGTGGGCGTGAGCGTGAATGAAAATAAAACTATCGTGCGTGACTACGTGTAAGTGCAATTTTGTCGGACGTGAGTAATATTTTTAATTAAAAATAGTGTGTGAGCGAGCGTGATTCAAATTATTTTTTCGTGAACGAGCGTGAGCATAAAATCATTCACGCGTCCTCGTACAAGGCGTGAATTTTTCTTGTAGTTTAACATAAAACGGCACGTTTTTGTCTACTGTTAATATAAATTTTGGAACGTTAAAATTTAGATTACGTTATACAGTTTCAATTATTTTCATACAATAATCATGACCGTCGTCTTAAAACGTTCATGAAACTAATAATCTCTACAAATTTTCAAAAACATTTTTTCTAATTACAAATAATGATGTTTGTTTCGTCGTATTTGTCAGTTTAGTCAATAAAATTATTGGGTCAACCAAAAATACTAATGGACCAAAAATGGATGACGTTTATTCAGCGTTCTATTACGCAACATATAAATCTGTTTTTTTCTTGTTCTTGCGGGCCAGACTTCTGGAGCCGGCCCTGGTTATATTGATTTGAGCTCAAATGAAACTATCACAAATAGGTCATGATGTTTCATCCCAGGTAACTGGGAGAACTAGATTACTCCATTAAATAGATTTAGTAACAAGTAACAAACCCTGTTAGCAGAAATCCCAGTCAATAGTATCTGACATCTTCAATTCAAGATACTAAATTATATCTAAATTTAATTCTCCGGAAAATTACACTTATATAATTGATTATCTCCTATTTGAAGTGTATTTGCTTTATCTTTAATTTTTGATAATATCGATAACATGTGATAATATTTTAAGTTATCGAACAGAGTACTGAACAATAGGAATTTTTCAATAAACCATTAACAACTTGATAAAAAAATAACCTTAACTTGTCTTCACTGCATTAGAAATGCTAAATATACCTTTTATACTACCGGGTTTCCAGTTTCATGGTTATTTTGAAATTTATCTTGTTTATGGTCTTGGCACCTTGAGCCTGTAATAAATCCTGTTGATACGCAATGCAGTTCGAATAGATAGTTGCAGATGCAGACAATAGCAGAGATCTTTTTCTGCCTGGCGCCTAATACGATTTTATTATTTTTAACGATAATTGAAACAGTACTATGCACAGTGCACAACGTAAAAGTATTACAGGTAGTAGTGTTATATTACCTGTTCGACTGTCTAGTATTACTGCACTTGTTCATGCTTGTCATTAGAAGCAATAAACAGCCATAGGTATCGAAACCTGTATTCATGCACTCAAGCACACATGTAAGTCAATTCACTGTGTCAGTTGGTGTCACTCAACATGTTTCAGTGTTGCCAGACCAACATTATAAAAATGTATATATGAGAAAATAAATACAATTTTCAATGGATTATTTTGTTAATGCTGAAACTGTTTTAGGGAAGATTTTTCTTTTATTATTATAGATTATAATACAAACAAATTGTATGTATAATTTACTAGATATATCCCTTTCCTCAAATTAATTTTTCGTTATACTCTTGATTCAATAGTACCAAAAATTGTGGATCTACTAAAAAAATCAGTCGATATGACAACACTGGCATGTATATATATACGTATGTATGTTGGTCGGTGCATTCATAACGTACACGTACATGTGTGTGTGCGTATATGTTTGTTCTACTCGTGTTATTGTGTGTGTGTGTGTGTGTGTGTGTGTGTGTTGAACAGTTAAGGGGAGGGGTATAGGTAAACGCGCGAGTGCGCAATGTATTTGCTAAAGCAGCAGTTCTTCGAGGACGGACGTTTTCTCTGGTTTCAGTTCTGCGCAAGACAAGACATTTTGTAGTTGGGCTGGGTTGTCATTGTTACCTGTCATTACGTCACAGTAGTCAGCTGTTTTTTAATATATGTGGGATAGAAGTTAAGGAGGACTACTACTACTACTACTTCCTAATAGTTAAAATCACTGTTTACAGTTAGTCTTGTGTGTTAGGCCAGTTTGTTACCGCTACAGCCGTGAATCTAACAACATATGTGCGACATATGAGTGTGACAGTTGTGTACAATCATCGCACGTTTGTTCTCCTTCATGGTGAAGTAAAGTGTTTTAGTGTTAACATCTATTTATTACTGTATTTTCCGAAATTCTATTTGCATGGGATTCATATTATTACGGACGCCACGTCATAACATTTCGCTTAATTCACTGTCAACTGTTGGCCTCTTTCAATGTGAATACATAAGCGAAAGTGGTATTTTCTTATTGGATTGACGAAAACAGCTTTCTTGCCTTTATAATTCACCATGTCATCTAAATGTGGTATCATAACTTTCTATTCCCTGTAACATTCACACAAACACTACACTATTACTGCACATATACCGAATGTTTTATATACAACACAACAGTACACAGTAGCTCTATTTACTTAAACTTAAATAAACCATCAACAATTGAACTGTTTCCTTATTTTCTCTGACCCACTAGCATACTTTTCAATTTTAACGAAAATATTATGAAGTAATTCTTTTTATTTCTTATATGGTAAAAAATAAAATGTTCTTGTTAAATTATAGAATTGATTGTGCTATTTATATATAGTTTTTTGCTGTTTCAGTCAGCAGTACAGATACTATATTGTAGGAACTTGTTTATAAAACATTTGGTATATTTGTTTGCCATTAGTTCTGTACTTCCTTTCTAACTAAAATGTCTACAACCTGCCCACAAGAAAGCTATCTGAGATAATCTACAGTCTAGTAGACCTTCGGATCTCTCCGATTAAGTCATATATACATTCTGTTACTTCCATATATACTTGGTAATACCATACGTTACATGTTGTTTCCACAAAATTTACCATCATGACCATTGTTTTTTTCTATCCAGTTGTCTAATTTTGTCTTCCGCTAAACTAATTATCCGCGCACAGAATAGTGATGTTTGTTTTTAAACAAATAATATTTCTCACGAAAAATATGTCAAAGTCCAATGTTAAAAATTTGCTCCGCGTTGATATTTAAGTACGTCTTGCGTTGCCATCTCAAATCTACATCGATATAAATTTGGCCTTCACTTAATTACATGTATCAAAGGTTTTTTCCATAATGCAATGTAATACTGTTTTTATATATGCATTCACGAATAATCACTAAACAAGTACCAGATATTAAAATTTCAAATAAAAACATGCATTTATAATCGGGCCGAAAGTTTTTTTTAAATAAAAAAATTTTATTCAAGGAAATATGTTATTTTAATGTTTAGATTAGATTTTCGCTTACTATTGACGTAATTTTATAGTTTTAACTTTTGTATAAAATATAAGTGTAATTATATCATTTCATTTATATCTGTTGTTACATGTTGCATGTTCTAATCTACTGCACTGCACTGTTTAACTAGCTTATGTATATGTGTAAATTTATGCTTTTTTTTTCTTAACTAATTATAAAAACTGCGTTACGTAATAGAAAAACTCCGCCTTTCACACATGTAACACAATCTGCACAAACTGTTCTAATATTATATATTTATAATTTATCAGGAAAAAAACATAACAGTAATTCTGCATTCTCAGCTCTAAAAAAAAAGGTTTGTTTGAAAATAGAAAATAATCTGGACTTGAAATCACAATGACAACATACAAGTGAACATAAGTGTCTGTCGCAGTTGCTACCTGAACTGTGTGTGTATGAGTTTGTGACGTATGACAACTACAAGAGGAAGAAGAAGACTGTCTAGTATTAGTAGTTGGTTGTTGTTGCTGTAGTATTTTGCCCGAGTAGTTATTATGAATCGTATAGAGTGCTGTGGCTGATGCAGATATGAAGTGCGAACGTTCAATTCAGATCAGGAGATCATCGGGTGCAAATGTGAATGGTGGCGGACAAAGTTCTAGAAGTGTATTACACTATGATAGCGGCGGTACCGCATACAGTAGTGTCAGATTGAATAGGGTACGCATGGTGTGCACTACGACAACTAATCAACAATGTTTCCGTGTTGTCACCGTCACAGATCGTATTCCTGCTCTACACCTGTCGAATTTTCCACCTCCTGCAGCCAGGAAACATATCACCACCGTCAGGTATTTACCTGTTGTAATATTATATCTGCACCGGCTGTTCAAATATTGTATATCTACTACCATGATGCATATGCATATGTACGAACTTACACACACACACACACACTCTATTGTTTCTATTAATTACGGACAATAGTGTTCTAGCGAGAGTAAAACAAAGCACCAAGTGTCGTCTACTTGATATTGAATGTAATATACAAATCAACCGCAGATGTATCACTTACTGTCTGTATAATAAAAAAAAATATCGATGACTCAAGCACAACAAGTATCAAACCTCTTACACAATTCTTCAATGTCTATTGTTAAATAAAGCTTTGAACACGTGGTCTTATCGTGTCCTTGAATTTTTTTCTATTAGATTAGAGCTTAATCAAATATTGATTTATTCGCTAGTACTGTGGGAAATATTTTGAATACTTATTTTGCACATTTATACATATTACATTCTGTCATGAAAGTTCTGATATTTGTCATGTGGAAATGTTTATCATATATCTATACAAACAGGCATATACAAGTTAAAAAGTTTTTAATATTTTTTATGTAATTCACAATTTGATTGTTTCATATTTCAATGTTAATATGTACTTATTGTTTTCACAAATGTCAAATATACCAATTCTTAATTATAATTTTTGTTGAGCGCATTGAAACTGGTTCCATAAATAATAATTGTTTTTATCACCGTAGTTTCAGAATTTTGAAGCTTGTAGAAATTTTAGACATTTGTAACGCTTAATTTTAGTACCTGCAGTTTGACAAATAAACTGCCATGGTAGATAATGGCGACAGAATATTAGTAACTGCTGGGACAGACTTAACCTAGAAGTACCCTATTATTCAGAATTTACTGTTACTTTTCCGTTAACAATAGTGTTTCTTAAAATTGATAATATCACTGAAAGTTTTACTAAATATCGAAATAGGTTACATTGGCATTAAAACTTTCGTTTTCTACTTTCCATTTTGTAAATTCAATTCAATACATAGACGAAATCTGTTCTCCATATTAATAAAACTCGTAATTCATTCTATTTTTGGTTAAGATGTACAGATGTTATGATATTTAATGAACTAAAATAATTTATACATTTTTTTTACATGTCTCATATATATATTTTTTAAATTACTGATGTTAATTATGTAAAACTGATTAAATTCTTTAATATTATGATACTTGATTTATCATGTATTAGCTGTATAAATACATAAGATATATGAGTAATATTAAGTTGCTTCTTTTAGGGTAATACAATATATGTGTTCCGTGATTTCAAAAGTTTTATAAAAATTAGTATATTTTACTTTCATTTAAAAAAATCTACAACCTGACGGAGAATGTACGTACATTTTTCGTTTAGCGAATATAACTTGACATGCTTTGTTAAGCCTTGATCATTAGAATGTAATTTCGTTATAATTATTGACTAAAAGAAAATTGAAATGTCTGAACATTTTGCATAATTGAAACACATGTTACAAAACCCTTGAATGACTGATATAAAAAATGTATTTGAATCAGTTACAACTGGTAATTGTCAAGGGCGGAAATTCAATCATATAAATATTATAAAAATCAATGTACAGTAGTTGGTACATTATAATTAGGGCAGTTGTCCTGTGCCTACCTACATATATGCTGCAGTACCCTATTTCACCTTACTATAGAATTCAGCTGAAGGAGATTTGTTGTTTTTTTTTTACGTTTGTACGGGGGTCTGGTAGGGCAACATGTTTTCGGGGACCACATGATACCACGTGCTTGGAAAAGACATGTGTGGATGCACAGAAAGGACCAGCTGCCTTTGAGAATTTATTTTTTCTTTGGTGTAAATACAAGTTTCGGAACTGTACCTGTCTCACTTGGTTACTCGCATTGAGATAGGGCTGTCCTTGTCTGGACGACTACCTTTCGTTTGATAAAGTACCCCATGGGTACACGGAAGGTCCCGTGGTTTCTTCATCTATAGTCGACAGCTGTTCATAGCCAGGTTGCAACAACACAACCGTGTCACAGTCGTGCGCAACACATTTTGTGAAACACACAGTGCCTTGTTTAAACGGACTACAACTTTTCTAAAATGATTATCTGCATTTCTGGATTTTTGGTAGAAAGGTAATGATATTTTTATCGCAAATATCATTATTACAATTGTAACGGTTTTTTTTGTTGTTGTTGGTGTAAATGTGCAGTGTTTATCGCAAAAACTGTTTGCGAAAGTTCAACTGTGTGTGTATATAGTTGTATTCTACGGAGTGGTATACTATTTTTAATCGTTTTGTACAAAACTTAGCACTGTTGTGACAGCTTTCTCTGTTTATAATAACTTGTTTATTAAACAGAAAGGATACATTGTAAATGTAGCCTCTCTCTACAAAATATGCATAATCGAAAGTGCGATTTTTCCCTTTCCTTTATAGAATAATAATAATGCAAAATGGGAAACATCATTTGGACCATTTGCATGTACATTTCAAACAACGTAATTGCAATTAACTAATCTATATTAGTTGTTCCAAATATTACATTTAGTACAGGTATTTAATGTTGAATTATCGTATGTTTACCTACATTAGCAATTACTGTACACATCAACTTTATGTAATTAGTTGCTGTTGTTTACTTCAAAATTCTAATATATAACCTGTTATGTCGTCAAACCTTAATGACCAAAATAATAATATCGTATTATCAAGTTTAACGACATACCTTCGTGATTAAATTAGTATACTTATTTTCATATTCAAATTTAGTAAATATTCGTTCACCTTGAAATATTTTTACAACTATAAGTATAAATATATGTATGTATATGCATATGTCTTAAAACACAATAATCTAATGATTAAGCATACGTGCAATTGTCTTTAAATTCAAACTAATATCTTTCATAACTATTCCTTTGTTTAGTTACTTTGTTATTATTCATATACCATAACATTGGCATAGACACAGCTGTACATACATTCTAGATTCAAATCTAATCTTTTTATAAGATTCAACAATTGTGTGATTAAATAGAAACAGTGTGAATTTGGAATGTGAATTGTTATTGAATTAAGTTATTTTGTACTGATCAGCAGTCGGTACTGATAACAATGATTAATATAGCATTATATTAAATGAATACGGGGTGTTGGTGGGGGGTGCATAATATACCGGTTCGTTAAGTTAATAAATTCCTGTGTAGTCTGGTTTTTCAGAACATCTGCTAAACATGTTGAAAGCTGATATTCGAATGACGACGCCTAATGCAGTTTAAATTTAAAATGTGGAATTTCCGATTTTCAAATGTATAGTTTACATTTTAAATTCGTTCTTAGTTTATACTATTTTTGTATGTATATAGGATTTATGAAACGGAAAATAAATGGACAAGAATTAACCGGTTTTCATTAGTAAACTGTTTAACCAATTATTTACTACTAGTTTGAACCGGTTACGTAATCAGACAATATTATTTTAATGCACTTAATAGTTACATATTTATTTTTAGTTATATACAATTGTTTTTGATAAGTTCAGTTAAATAATATAATTTTGTTATTATTTTTTGTTTTAAATTTAATCGTGTATTACTGATGAAGTTTTAAAAAATGTTTTAGCTGGTTTGAATGAACCGATTGCAACTCCTGTTTCATGCTATTCGAAATTGTTCGCTTATTTGATATGCACCGCCTCCTAAGTTCAAAATATTGATCGCGTCGCCCCACGATAAATGTATGAGTGCAATCTTATTACACGTGTTCGGTGCCATTAGTCAGGCATGTTTGTAAAAAGTGCAACATTTATGTGAATATACTTACATGTGAATAGACCATAATTTATTACATATCAAAATTCGTCCAAATTTAGAAGTAAGTGATATTTAAATGGCCTAAAGATATTAGATATTCATTATTTAAATTTTGTTTTGTTGACAGTACATAATCATATTTTTCAGTTTAGATTTTCGTTTATAAGAACATACAATATACATGAATTTAGGATAGATAATAATTCATAATCACTAATAATTTATTTTAGAATTCATAACAAAACTTCTGTAAATAAATAATCGTTAAAAATAGGATTTTAATCCTATTATACTGTATTCATATTTGTTAAGTTTCAATTCCTGATCGTTTAATCTGCTTAGAAGTTTTTAAAAAGTTCAGTATAATTTAATCGAATTATATTTAGATAAAAATGCATCCTGTGAAATGTGCATCATGGTCATAAATTTTCCATGCAATAAATGGAAAAAAATTATCACTGACCGGACGATGATTAGGGTCTACGTGGGTCGAATCCGGTAAGCGTATCTTATTGGCTGGACAAAGGGAGTAGTGCGGGGAGGTCATATGTTTGATGTCACCGGCCGACTGGCCAGTGGTACGTGTGTGTGTGTGTGTGACACGCGCCCTGAAGTGAACATTTCCTGATGAATCACCCACCCGCCTGTACATTGCCGTTTATGCCTGATACCGTCGTCAAATTGGGCATCAGCTGCGCTACGTCACAGCGATTGTGCCATACAAACAAGTCACTAACGAATCAACAGACACAACAGCTATACACTTTCATTTCATATTCCATGCACAATCATTTGTGTGTATGTGCACTATGCGTTCATACTTTCATTTAATTGTTTAATTGTCGAATTTGGTTGAACAGTTTTTTGTTTGTTTCGTATTGATAGTAACTTTTCGAAATACCATTACAATATTAATTAGGTGCCAGTTTAGAATGTTATTTATAGAAATCAAATGTTAATGAATTCAATTCCTGTCTATGCATGTATGTATGTATATATGTTGTATGTTTTTTAGAAAGTAATGCAAAGTTCATTTCACTTGACATATTGTAGAATAGTCCCAATGAAATGATCAACTAGACGTTTATTATATTATATGTACTGCTGCGTTTATTCTATATAGGTGTAGTTATGTCTGCAGCTTCGGATTTATATTTGTTTACAAATGCCGTTTTAACACTGCACGTTAACACATTTTGTATAGTATAGTTAATTCGTGCTAATTTCTTGCACTGCGCAACATTGATATCTGTTACTGAAGTAGATACTGGCCCACATTATTCCAAAATGAAATCGATGTTACACAAAAGAGGACTTATCTCCTGTAAATGTAATTACCTCCCACTTAACTGTACTTAACGCGGCTAGTAATTTAATTTCTTTTTTCCACACATTTCGCCTGGTACAATTTTATACTCGTTTTAATGTTCCCTAATCTAACTGTATACTGGGACTATATTTAATTATCATGTAATTGTAACTTTTTCTTTAACTTTCCATGATTTAATTCCATATTATTAAATACAGGAACTGTATTTAACTCTTCCTCGTTGAACGTTACTTATTTTTATTTTATATTATTCCATTTAATGTAACTGCGCTTGAGGTTATTTCGTTTTACCGTATATTAATTGGAATATATTTTTATTTTCTGTGCATATAAGAGATTAATAATGTTACTAATATACATATGTGTTTATTTGTTTGCAGTTTTCCACAGAAAATGGACCGTCCACCCGTATCGACGGCTCTCGCATCCTCCTATACACAAGAGCAAACTTATATGCAAGCACAAAGTTACATCCAGGGTCAAAATTACCTGACACCCAGTTACTCTCAAGGTCAGAGTTACACTATAAATTCGCCAAATGCTGCTTTCTCGCCAGTGACAACCGCATACAATCAACAGCAAAGTTTGCATAAGAAAGGTTCTTTGAGAAACGGTGACGTACTGAAGAGGAGCCGAGTTCAGACTATGTATGTTCGTTCATATGTTCAACATTTAACTAGGTCATTGGTCATTGGGCTTGTGATGTACACACCAAACAGTTAACACATATTTTCGTTACTATCTGTAGGCAGATACAGTTTATTTTTTTATTCTTTAATTCAAACATCGAGTTAGATAAATTCAAGGAAATTTGGTAATCATAAAGCGAATTCAGTATACAAGGAAAATGGCTCTTGATTTATTCTGTATATATTTGAATATTTATTGCTTAGTTTCTTATTACGGTTTGTTTGTCTAGTTGCGATAATTGCTGACTTATCAAATGTCATTGCGTTAATAAAAACATTGCATTTTGACATCATATTCACTTGTAAATAATAACATAAACAAACATGATTACATAGAAATTACATAAATAAATTTTAATATTAGTAGTTCTCTTCTGGGAATATTGATTAATATTAATTTAGTTAGTGTATTATGTTGATTATAAAATGTCAGTAACATTAAGATTTAATATCAATTTAAAAAGTGATGTTATGTATAAATTAGTGAACACCGCCATTATAAATGTTTATAATTTTGTAAGTACATAAAAATATTTTTTTAAAACTGCATTGTAATGGATACAAAACAAGTTAGTGAACAACTGTACTAGTGGCACAGTACTGAAACCCAAATATTTCGGTTACATGAAGGATGTACATTTTGATGTCACTTGTTTGGAATGAGATACGTTGTACCATTCCACGACGAGCCCAACCTTACTGTCCGGTAATGAAACTACATACATATAACGGTGAACGCCATTTACCGGGTTAAAACTAAATCTACATGTCAGCTGGTTGGCCCGGTGCCAACAAAACAAGTATATAATTGGTTATATAAAATATACACTCGGTTGTGTGTTTGTGTAAATTTCGTGGAATTGTGTGTTAAACAATACTGTGTGGCCCATCACGTTTCTTGTTCATGGTTGTCCCGAAATTCTGTACAAAGAGAATAGTAGTTATGTTATGGGTTAGATTGTGTATAAATTATGAATGTGTGTAACAGCCAGTGTTGTTACTATACATCACGGACCATGTAATGTTCGCAGTTCACAGACCAACGCATTGCACGTGGATATAAACAATCCGTTTATACTTGAAGGTCATTTTTTGTGTCGGTATTTTTTTATATCAAAGTCCTGGTTAATCAGTTAAAAATAGTGTGATAATTAATTAATTATTATACCAGTGGCCTCCATTTTTTACATTTAGATTTGTACATTAACAGAATCAGAATATTCATGTGAGAATTTAATTAATATTGGTTTAAATTTAATATTATTATTCGATGGAAAGGACACTTGCGTATTTACTATTCACTGACCTCCAACTTGTTTATAAGTATTATTGTTTGGGAATTAGTGAATTGAACCCGTGTTATTGGGAGTGTATTGATTGTTATTACCGGTAATTTATTGAATAATATTTATTCGTGTGAAGGCAAAATTTATATTGGTACATATTTAACAATCTTATTCCATAAGAATAAACCATTATTTTAACATTTTTCTACAAATATATTGATTTACTACCTTGATAAGTAAAAGAAGAAATATTCAATACTTGTAATTGGTAGTTTGATTTTCTTGCACAAAAAACAAATGCACAAAACTTTTTTCTTCGATCTCACCACATAACCTATGAAAATCTGTCATATTAGTTTGTTTATCCGCAAATTTGACGTCACATGCACGTACATATCTAGTTCAAGTTAATTAACATTGAAATTTGTGTATTATATAATTGAAATAATGTTATTAATTGTATGTATATTTTAATTTTCATCATATTCACAAAGAAATATTTATATTTTTTCACGTAAACTTAATAGAAAAGAAAGTAACGAAATATGTTTTGTTTCACAACACCTGTACAATTTGTATAGATAGATGGAGTTTTTAATGTATAAATAAATAATATATATTTGTTTTTCACAGGTACGAGTTGTCACAAGATCTGCTGGACAAACAAATAGAAGTCTTAGAAAGAAAGTATGGTGGTGTTAAGGCACGGAACGCTGCACTTACTATCCAGAGAGCTTTCCGTCGTTATACACTTCTTAAAAAATTCGCTGCAATTACAGCAATGGCCAAAGCTGAGAAGCGTATTAGTAGAAAAATCCCAAACTCATCTGATTCGGACAATGTTCCAAATTCACCAAGTAGCACCTCAAACAATGATCAAGCAATAGATCCCACTTTCATGAAGACTTATGATCCTAGGTTAGTAAATACATAAACGATATATGCACGTACATACTTTAACGTTCATTTTGTATATAAAACATTATTTAACTCCCAATTATTATTATTATTTTTTATAAATGTCAACGATGTCATAGTTTATCATATTTATCACTATATGTTATTCTATCTGTACAAATATATATTTTTATAATTTCCTTCTCTTTGTAAAAAATATATATGCAAAAAAGGAATTACGTCACTGATATATGCAAAACAATTTTATGGGTTTCCCGCTGTCTGTTTGTGTTCCATAATATGTTGTGTGATTGTAAGTGTTAAGTACATTGTGTTGAATTGTATAATTTACAGTGGACAAGAGTACAACATGCAACCCAACAGACCGTTACCGGTAAGATCATTGTCGCTACGGGAACGACGCAATGTGAACAACATCCCTCTGCCCCGGAGTCAGTCAGGTACAAATAACGTCTGCTGGGACGGGTACGTGTCTTATCAGGCTTCTTGTTCCCCACATGCTCCACACGGCCAACATGTAACACACTGCTATAGTCCTGCACAAATCATGGAGGACAACAAACACGAACTGTACAATCATCAGGTGCCGCCAGCACATTGGTCAAGAACTGACCTCAACCAGACACCGTGTAACAGTTCATCAGGTAGCAATAATAGCGGTTATTCTCGTTCACGCAATGGCAACCAAAATAGTAAGAAAGTGCCACCGGAAGTACCGAAGCGAACCTCAAGTATATCGTCCAAATCTGTAGAACCAAGACAGCATCGACCAAACGGTTTGAACAAAACAACAGAAAATGGCAGTTTATCTAGCGTTCAAAGTTCAGGCAGCGATAGTAGCGTATCTACAGATAAATTTATCTGTGATAATTCCGATAGGTAATTAGTATATTGTTACGCACCAGGTGATCAGTCACCATCACTTGAATTTTAAAATATCTTGATACGTAATCAGAATACTGAAATACAAATAACTAACTATGTAATTATATTTATATTATGTATGATTAATACTAGCAAAAGTAGATGATGCCAAAAATGATTATTTGGCAGTTAGCCCACCATCTGTATTTTTGTTTTTGTGTACTAAATCTTCACCGTGTTGTAATTATAAATAAATTAGACAGTATTACATGTAATATAATTAACTTACCATTCAGACAATGTATTTATGTTGTATTTGTTGTTGATTATGTATTTACACCGATGTATTTCTAGATTTTCTGCATCTCCCGTGTGGAAACGTCAGGGACACATGTCTGAATATAGCGAAGTCACCCCTGAAACTAGTTTTGGCAGCATCTCACACACTAGCGGTTCGGCTTATACCCTGGATCAACCCCTACCCAACCCCACTAGTTACAAAATATCCGAAACTGTCCGTAAGAGACAGTACCGTGTTGGTTTGAACTTGTTTAACAAGAAACCAGAACGTGGTATTTATTATCTTATCCGTCGTGGATTCCTCGAGAATTCCCCACAAGGTGTTGCTCGTTTCTTGATCTCTCGCAAGGGTTTGAGCAAGCAAATGATTGGAGAGTACTTAGGCAATCTACAGAGCTCCTTCAGTATGGCTACCTTAGAGTAAGTCCATTTACATTTGTACTCCACTGAAGAAACATTTCACTAACTATGTGTATGTTATTGTAGATGTTTTGCTCATGAGTTGGATCTATCCGGAATGCAGATAGATGTAGCTCTTAGAAAGTTCCAGGCTTATTTCCGAATGCCAGGCGAAGCGCAGAAGATTGAACGTTTAATGGAAGTGTTTTCGCAACGATATTGTCAGTGTAATTTAGATATAATAGCCAGACTTCGATCTCCAGATACTGTGAGTATATATTTTAGACGAATTCTTACGAAGAGGATGCAGTCTATATTGTGTTAAACTGTATTATAGCCCGACTGATTTAAATGTTCCATTTGTTTACAGGTTTTCGTTCTCGCTTTTGCTATTATAATGTTGAACACAGATCTACACACTCCCAACTTGAAACCAGAAAGACGAATGCGTATAGAAGATTTCATAAAGAATCTACGTGGTATAGATGACTGTGGTGACATAGACAGTGATATGTTAGCAGGCATCTATGAACGTGTGAAAGCGAACGAATTTAAACCTGGCTCGGATCATGTGACTCAAGTAATGAAAGTACAAGCGACAATTGTGGGTAAAAAACCGAATTTAGCATTACCACATCGTAGACTAGTGTGTTACTGTCGATTATACGAGATACCCGATGTGAATAAGAAAGAACGACCCGGTGTACATCAGCGCGAAGTATTCCTCTTCAATGATTTACTAGTTATCACAAAGATACTCAGCAAAAAGAAATCATCGGTTACTTACACGTTCAGAAACAGTTTTCCATTGTGTGGTATGGTCGTCACTTTGTTCGAATCTGCATGTAAGTATCTTCACATATTCATTCATGTCATTATTTATTTATAATAATAGTTATAAAATATAGTGACAGTGTGTCTTAAAGTATGATTTCATTACTTCAGATTACTCGTACGGGATCAGGTTGTCGCAGAAAGTTGATGGTAAATTACTTATTGTGTTCAATGCTCGTAACGAGCATGATCGCTACAAGTTTGCCGAAGATCTTCGTGAATCTGTAAGCGAAATGGACGAAATGGAAAATCTCCGTATTGAAGCGGAACTTGAAAGACAGAAGTCGAATCGTGGCAATAGACCAGGTATGTGTACACTTGGCTAACGTTCATCTGTACACAGAATGAATATTATTTTGTAACTTGTATAAATACAGGAACAGAGAATCGTGATAGTGGTGTAGCCGATGTAGAAGTGTGCCCGTGTCCCTGTGGTCAGAATATGAATATTCGATCGACAGAAGATTCCAGTGTTGAGGAACCGTTACAGCTGGGTGCAACGCGCTGTAACTCGCTGCTGGATATCCACGACCAATGTGAGTTGCATCCATACTTACCTGGAGAACGAACGATGATGAAGTTAGTGTAGTTGCAGGAGAAAAGGCACAACGGCGCGGAAGCGTAGGCTCGCTCGACAGCGGTATGTCTGTGTCGTTCCAGTCCACAGCAGCCAGCAACTGTTCACGGAACGAGAAGCTGGGTTTGTACGCCAAAGCTAAAACCGTGAATTATCAACAGTCCTTCTTGGGCGGACTGTTCAATAAACGTGAAAGGCATCCGTCCCGTTCTGAGGAATTTGGGCCCGGTGTCAAGTCCACAGAAGTTTAGTGATCATCAACGTCATCTACAGACAGTGCCGTAACTAGTATCGTCAACGGTTTATTTATTTAAACGCCATCATTATTTCTAAAACAATATAATTCATCAACAAATTTAACTACAAATGCTCAAAACTATATAAATATATTTTTACGTACATGTTTTCAGTATGTAATCGGATGTTGCTGTTGTACGTTAATCTGTCAGTAAGATAAGTGTACACTGATATTCATAATATGTATAGAACTTCATGTGAAATTGCATATAGACCATAAGCTAGTTACGACTCTGTCTACAGATATATATAGTTGTTATAACAAGTACTATTACTACTACTTTACCATTCATTTGTATGTTACCAAAAATACTAAGATGGCTGTCGTAATTTATTAATTGATTCCATTTGTAATTGTTGTTATTCGTGATATTAGCAGAGTGGGTTTGTTTCAGTGGAGTTTGGGAAAGTTGAGAAGTGACAGGCGCCGGAGAGAATTCTATATGTCGTACGATACGATCCTACATACATACGTATATTTAACACTGCTGTACATAGTGTATTTACTTACAGAACTTCGTCTTATCAACTAGTAGTTCTGGTAGTCTTTTTTACTATTTTCAATGTTCGTTCAAGTGTAACCAGTGAGTGACATGTATAGGAACTGAAAGGGACAATGTCGCCGTTGCTTTGTATAAAATCTTGAAACACTTTTGTCTCCTGTAAATTTCAACAATACTACAACACAACCAAATGAAATGGCACGCGGATCGCTACAGGTTAATGATGATTGTATGTATTTTTGTGCGATATAACTTCATTTTTAACACTAGCAGCTACGTGTTCAAGAATATATATATAGCGTATAGTCATTTTCATTAGCTCTAGTAACTTATAACTTGTCCTTGTTGATTGAGTTTTAAGTATAATTCTCTTACCTACACCGTTACAGATTTACATACATACAGGTTTCACACTTGCTGCATCCTAACTTGAAGTATGTAATAATGATTCAGTACTTGTATTTGTACCTCCGCCACCACCCCCGTCTGATTAATTCTGTACACAGTGTGCAAATGCACTGATTTGATGCATTTAAATAATAATATGAATACTCATAGCTAAATTTTCAATGACCGTCAGTTTTTGAAAGTGTTATTTTATATTTATGACTCCAATGAGCAAAACATTTCTAGTCGAAATTGTAAATAAGAGGTAGGNNNTAAATTTATTCTATTTACAATAATAATATTTAATTATTTTACTTATAACAAACAATAATTGTAGGATTTATAACTTAGTAGTGTATTTTATAATTTACATTAATATGCACTGTATTTCAGTTACTATTTTTAACAATTTTCCAAAGGTAGAAAAGTCCCTAATTTCTAAGAGTATTATGTATATTTTGTACATGTAAATTTTCAGGAAAAAAAAAACAAATTAACCGACAGTATTTATACACTGGTGTGTATAAAATATAGTACCATGAATATTCATCTACCTACGTACGTTCTCAAATGATATTTTAATATAAATTTACGGAACAAACATGCATTTCAATAAAAAGATACATGTAAAATATAAATATATTAACGTCAAACTTTTACCAAAATAAAATGCAGTAATATGGAATTAATATATAGTAAAATGTATAAAAAGTTAACAGCTGTAATAAAAAATAATATATCCCCAATAAATATTCTATAATTCCATATTGTATTAACCTTTAGTCTAGTTAATTATTTCCACAGATAATTACAACTCCAAGCACTCTACATAATGAGGTATGTAACAGTTTAATTATATTATATTTACATAATTAAATCTCTTGTCTAGTCTTGTATTATTATACATATAATCTTATTTGTAGTATATGTAATGACTATATTTGTTGATAACAGTAAACTATTGCAAAGAATGAAATTAAAAATGCTTGATAATAGCAGTCAATGTTATTCTATAAGTACATTTAGATATTTTGCTAGTAACTTCTATTAAAATACTTGAATACAATTGCTAAACCAGTATTCTAATATGATTATATTTCATAGATAAATAATATGATGTCGCTTATAATTGTAATCTACGCAGTTAGTGAGCTTGAAATTATATATTCATGGCTAATTTAATTTACTGTAATACATATTTTAACTGGAATTAATAAATAAGAAATTCTGTATGAAACACCTGTACATAGGAAGTATATGTTTTCTGTGAAACTCATGTAAGATAGAGCTTTCTACTGAAATCTAGTATGCGAATAGTAATAATTCTTCCCCGTCTTCCCTGGCAGTGTTATATGTCTACCTGAGTACTAAAGTAACCCCCCTCACCCTTTAAATCTGGCGTTGTATACATGTTGCATTCCCTAGAACACAAGTTCTGAACTCTGCATTCAATTCTTGCAATAAAACTACTTTTTCTCGCAAATTCCTGTCGTCGTATAATGAAAACAACGTGCAGAATATTACAAGTCAGTCATATAAACATGTGAAAAAACAAGTTGAGTAGTATTGTTTGCCGGTATTGTACGAGTAAACTGCATGTTTCAGTGAAATGTTTCCAGAGAACAATGTTTCATCGACAGACTTCGGAGAAATTTAAATATTTTCAGACAAGCGTTTTGTTTCTGATAACCGAAGTTCTCGGAAGCAGACCTTGGTTCGTAGTTTACTTACCTCTAACCCCTGACCGTTAATGTGCGGTCGCCCACAGACGTTATACGGGCTGCCGTTAACGTGACATGACCATGATTCAATTGTGCTAGAGCGCTAGTGTTCGCCGTGTTATCCTTGGGGTACCGTTTTTGTGTGACGTTGTCCCTGGGTTAAGCTGTGTTATGCTTGTACTGTACGATACGTAACTAGATCGTTCGAGTTACCGTAGTTCCCGGAAATGCCACCGTGCTAATGGATTGATCTCGTTTCCCTTCGCGTTTCTACTTAACGCAAATTGTTATTAAACATTTCACACTTGATTCTAGCCCTCTTGTACTCCTTTTTCAACGCCTACCGGGAATTCCTATAACACAACTTGTATTTATTTCATTTTCAGCAAATTATATTAGCTGTAATAGGTACATATCAGTTGCTTCGGTCTTATATTATAACTATGTGCGCAGGTATTATTTCATTTTAATGATTATTCAGATGAATGTAATTTGACTAGCTAATTAAGATCCTCCTACATGAAATATGTTACGTATTAGGTAGATTCTATGAAGTTTTGATAATTTATTATGTAAGATATCTAATGTCCTAAGCTTGCCGAGTAGACGTAGGTGGAAAGAGATATATTATTATAAAAATAAAGTTTTTGTTAACAACATTATGTCTTGAGGTAATGGTCCTTTCCAGGAATTTCCTTAGTATTCTCGAGTCCCGGTACAGCGGGTTCCACTGGGAACATAGTGATGGATTATGCATGAAGAAAGTCTATCCCAAACATCGAATAACAAAAAAAATTACTACATGTTACAAGACACGTGTAGCAACATGAATCTATATTATCTCTTTACCACAAATTTGTGATAATTGAACAAAATTATGTGGTGAAAGTAAATGACTATTGCATTGTACAATGATTGATAGTGTTTCTAACAAGATGATATACTGTGAGAAACCAAAAAAAACAAACCAAAATCAAGAGAGATCTCATCACACTGTTACTTTTACTAATATGTCAAATTCATTTTCTATTTATAGGTGGTCTTTTGACTAATTCGAATACTTAGTATGGCATAGTTGTAGTGAAACGTAATTTATACTAGAAAATTCTTCTTCGCATTGGAATGGTTTTTGCGCAATATTCCGATTCCTAGAAAAAAATCGGATCAATATTTTCTAATTGATTACATTACATTTGATACATGTTGTTTTGTGTGTATTAAAAATTCAATTCTTCATCAGATCATCGACGTCCTGTCAGTTGTACTTTAGCGCAGGAATTTCGGATAGATTTCCTGGATCACGAAATGTCTATTGCAACATATGTCCGTATGTATGTCTTCCGTGCGCTCCTTCTTGCGTGCTCAGCCGATTTTGATGAAAACTTTTTAATGTCATATCCATGCCATATAAGACATACAGAAGTAAGACCGTAGCCGTAGATTAACAAGTATGGACATGACATGACATGAGTATAATATGGGCATTGCACAAATATAATGGTTTGTAAGTGCAAAAGTTTATATCAGTAAACAATAATTTGTTTTTAATATATCCAGATATGGATATACGTCGATGAGCTACAAAAATGAGTCTATATTCAATCTAGT
>JAGJTL010000016.1:2013752-2027601 GCA_022063505.1 Calosoma granatense
ATAAATAAAAATATTTTATTTCTATTTTCACTATTAAAATAAAACAATGAGAATATTCGCCTACTATTGCACTACTGCGAATTGTATACAAATATATGTAACTTTTAATTCTCTGAAAACAATCACAATTAATATTTGTAATGTATTATTGTTCATAATTCAATTGAAAAGGAACATACTTCATCTATCGATTGGAAACATTATTTACTAAGGGGAAGAGAACAAAAAAATTCGCTGGATTTATTCACATTTTCGGGCAGGGGTGGTTTTGTAACGGTTTCGTTTCTATTATTCACAAATGTCTGTAAAAATGGAATCGACCATTGCATTATATGTTGAATATATATAAATCAATAGAAAATCTATTCTATATTCCCACCATATTGTTACATATGTATCGCACAGCATACAATAATTGATTTGTAACGCCTACATATTGGAACATAATTGTCACAGCTGTATTAGTAATAATACCGTACTGAGAATATGTTTCATTGTACTTTTCTTTAAGGTTAATGTTCGATTTATGACAGGTAGAATTCGACGTACCTAAGAAGTTTCATACAATGACTTTCTTTTGTGATGATCTAATGAACTCAAATTATAAGTATGATTCAGGTTATATTTACAGAAAAAAATCTGTATCTGATTTGCTTTGTGTTCCTTTCTTTTTTGAAACTTATCTACTGAAATCGATTAGCACTTGGGTAATAAATAATGTTTAATAAGAATTGTTTAGTAATTATTGTAATTAAAATGCGGATTTTTGTTTACAATTATATTTCTTGAAAAAAAAAATCGAAACAGAAACCTTCATTGAATGGTCAGCCAAGTAGAATATTTATGAACCGGAACGCCAAAAAAAACAAACTTCTAAACAAAAATATTAAGTCAACCTCATTTTTATGTGATCCGGGTTCGTGGGTTTGCAACTTATAACAATTAAAAGATATTTAACAGAAATTTGAATATTAAACGTAATTTTAATATAACTATTATAGATTGTGGAGTCATTGCAAGTGCGCACGTATGTAATTTAAAAAAATAAGTCATTCGGATATGGGAGTTTTGATTTTAATGTTTTTTTTTCTCTTTGTAATAGAAAAACAATTCACGGTAAATCTTTGACGATTTTTTGCTTACAAATCCCGGATGTATCTTGAGTTATGTCCACAAGACTGATCAGGCAAATAGATTGTAAGAATAAATGAACTGAAGTGAACAGTTTTTTTTACAGATACAAAGGAATGTGAGAGTTTTCATTGAAAATTATTACATTTTTTTGTATCAGTAGAGAACAAAGGACCTTGTTTTAATTAATTTTTATATTCACTATGTATTATTGTAAATTGAAAAATAAATAACTAATTTGTATTTAATTTTCCACGCTTTTTGAATATGTTGAATAAATAAATACGATAATCTTTCTATATAGACACAAAGTAATTGTTGATAATAATGTTGATAGTACGTAAGGTGTTTAAAATGTTAAATATTCTATGTAAAAGTATGTGGGTATCCCCCGAATAAACCTCCACAAATAAGATGAGACGAAACACAATACCTTGTGGCATTTAAGTCAGAATGATTCAGTTAGCCGCTAAGTAGTTAGCAAATAGTGTGGATATCACAGTGTGCATTTCGAAAATAACAGATGTTTGTAATCAAACATCTTATCTGAGTCGAAGAAGCTGCGCACAGGATACGAAATTAAACTTATGGAGCTCATTATTGGCGCGTAGTGAGGAACTGTGTCTTCATTGAAACACTTCTTTCTTATGACGTGCCCTTGGCCTGAAATCCGAGGCCTGTAGCTGCCAGGTTTAATCTAATCCATTTAATGATCAAAATAATGCGACTGATTCGTGTGCAAACTTATGATTATGATAAGAGTAAAACCTTTACTTTAAATTTGTTGGTGTTGTTGGTATTGCTGAAAAGATTTAATAGATATATTGAAAATTTAAGACGTCTTTTGTATTAAACAGTGTTTGTAATTAATAAAAGTATATCTATATTTATTTGAATACCCGCCCTGCAAGGAGTCATGTGCTGATACACATGCGCATGACCGACCGTACATCTGTCAAAATCAAACTAAACGCAGTGGTGGGTAGTAATGTTTTGCGGAACTTGCATTATAAGGGTGATAGTTTTTTACGGGTTAGAACTTTTTTTATAACGTATGTTTTAGTAAAATACAAGTTTCATTTAGTGACTGGAAATACAGTGAATAATATTTCAAATTCATATTGTTTAAAAAAAGTGTTTTGCAACATTCAGATAAAAAGTCTAATAAAACGGGAAGAAGAACTATGTACAAAAACTTCAAGGCATAGTATAAAGACCAAATTATCATCTCAACAAATGTCCACAAAAAATGTTGAAAATAGTGAAAGTTATATAGTAATTTAATAACGTGTGGGAATGTGATGTAAAGAATACAACTTTGCAAATGGCAACAGAAAATGTTAAACTGTTACTTATAATATGAACATCTAATCAGATTCTTTATAAAAGTGGTATTTGATGAAGACATTTTGAATAATGTAAGTTGATTTGAGTGGTGGAAATCGATTAATATTAAAATATTCTATGCATCGTAATTTAATTATTATGTACTGTTACATCTTCAACATCTGTGGGCAGAGTGTTTTCTGTATTGCATGGACAGGTGCAATGTGCATTGTAGAAACCGGTTATAAACTAAAAAAGTAGCGAAATTCAAATTAATATTTCTTTTTTTATAAAATATCAGTGATAACTGGGAGATAAAATTGATAATTTCACGATTACTATCATTTAATTATTAATCATTTTTTATTGAACTTAGTTTATTATATGATCATAACTATAACTTATATAGCTTTAGATTTCAATATATTATTTCTCGCATTTATTGTAAAAGAGAAATTCTTTGTTGCGTTAAATATTTGTCAAATATTAAACAAGTTCAAAATATAATAAAATTACGTGTTCTTCAAGTTAAAATGATTGGAATTTCAATAATGGTTATTGACAACCGTCATATGGTAGATATATACTTGTTTTAATATAATAACAATTTGTTAAATTGAAGTTAAATATATGTTAATACAAACTAAATTCCTGTATTAGTTAGTGATTTCTAAACTGAAGGATACAATTTAATTTACATACATGTGTTTAGACGGTTAAATACAGTAAATATATACATTTTTAATATTCCAAATGTATGTAAATTGGAGATTTATTGGATAATTATTGCCTCATGGATTAATAACCAACAATCATCGACAATTTTAAGAAACGCGTTATAAACTTTGGGCATTATTTTATACAATTATATATCTATGATAATTTAACTTTAGTCATATAATTCATAGTTATTAACGTGTATTGTATTACGGGGATATATCAGGATTATGCATTTGGAGTCCTGAGTTCCCTGACATTTCAAAGTAAAATTTTTGCTTGTTTTTAATTTATAAAAATGTACATCCAATAAATAGTTTAAACCAATGAATCTTCTATTTAAATGAAATTACTAATATTAAAACTTACTCGCTATAGTTGCTTATGATAATAATATGTTAATTGATGTTGATTAAATTGTAGTTGAGCAATCGCTTTAGGCGTAAATTCTATACCTATTACAAGAGTTCACTTTCTGTTAACATACATTTAACATCAATTTAACAAATTGTTATTATAACTAGTGTATGTCTGCCATATGTCAGTCATTATTATTGAAAACTATTATTTTTTAACTTTGAAAATATCTAATTATATTCTACTAAACAATGGTTATATTATTTGTTTTGTATTTGTGTGACATATATGACAGGTTTGAAACAGCATGCAGGCTACATTCACATACATACATATTTACATAGTTAGTTTTAATTAGTAGAAATAAGAGGTGTTTATCGTTATTTACTAATATACTAAATATTACTATGGTGACAGTTTATTTACTATAGGTTATTAGTTAGGTAATCTTAGGCTATGGTAATGAAATGTTGACTCATACAAGCAGTATACAGACTGTGTTAGTGTTTGTTCATATTTTCTTTTGAGTCAGATGGAAGATTGTAAATAAAGATTAGACTGTTTGTGTTTAAAATACTGATTCCGGATGATATTGTTGTCATCATTATTATTTAAATGAGCACACACATGTACATGTACACATGTATTGTTGGTTGGTATTTGTATTTTTGCATGAGATCTGAGAAATTGAACGTTTCTTGGGCGTCCGGTAATCCCCGTTCCTAAATCTCCGGTTTAAGATCACTTTACAATTATAAAATGATTTACGGAAACTGGAATTTCCCATGTGTACATAACATAACGTTGTGCCACCTGACTGGAACGACTATCAAACCTACGTCCGTAATCAAACACAAATTGACGTTCACGCGAAACACACGAAAATGACGAATTAATTAACAAACCAAAAAAAACAAAAACAAAACAACACAAAACAAAAATATGTTCGTTTGTATAATCTCCTTCGTAGTGTGTAGAGTGCGCATAATTAATAACGTTTTATAAGCGTTTAAAAACTTATGTGTCAGTAATTGAATGAAACGCCCACACCGGATCCCGGATGTGGAGAAATTACCTCAATTTAAATACGTATTTGTGATAAAAAAAGTCCTGTCTGTACTGTGTTCACATTGTACTGGTGGTAAGCACCACTTAATTACACGAGATCTTATAAACGGACTTGTAAGGATGGACAAAGGGGCACTGACTGTTTTTTATATACTCACACACACACACACACACACACATATCATCATTCATTAGATACTCTATAATACGTTATTCATATATGTACATACGTGTTCATTGGTGATCTAACCTAAGAATCCGGAACTTGCTTTTTGTGCAAAAGAAAAAACAATCTCTGCATAATATATAATGTGATGGGTAATTCCATATTCGAAGGGACAAGTTATAGTCTGGATGGTATATAATTCTAGAAGTTTTAGATAAAGAAACAGGAAATTATTTGCACGATATAAATTCCTTCAGGCTACGTTAAGCCGGAACTTGTGTTCTTGTACAAAAATGGTTCAAGTTTAAATTGTTTTAAGAATAATCATTAGCATTCATACACATATGTACATGGTACTACCGTGCACGTCATACGTTACCTTAGTTATATATGTCCATTGTTACTGCTAACGCACAAAAACAATCTTAATTCCAAGAACTGTATTAAATCATTGTATCATTGCTGTACATGCAATATCTTTACTGTTAAATATACTTCATCATTACATGACTCTCAAATACTTATATTCACCGTTCTGGAATGTATTAAATTATGTAGAATTTGTAACATGAGATTCTATATTTTATATTGAAATTATTCAAAGTTGTTGTACAAGTTTCGGTAGACAGAGACAAGCCTCTTTGTAATTCCTGATTTAATAATTTCATTTCCAAGAAATCTTCCATGATATAAAGTTTACATTTTTCTATAAGGTCAACAATTTTATTGAAATTTCTGATACTTTAATATGTGGAGGTAAAAATAAATGATTAGAAATTTCTTCTGTAACCACAACTGGTAATATGATTCTGTGGCTTCGACTTTCATTACTGTGTTTTGCTTATTTAGTGCAGTTGTGCAGCGTAGATTGTTGTTAAGCATAGCAATTGTACAGATAAAAACAGTTACCAATCAGTACTTTTCACTGTTGTCTGGTTGCTATGAAACATCACACAGAGCAGGAATGTCATTAAGGAATGCACTTGTGATGATTACTTCATTCATTATTGTATATTTTAAACACTTAAGTCGGGTTGCAAGGTTGATGTGAGATCAAAACGAACAAATATTGGTTATATGTATGCCTAGTGTTGATGTAATATTGTACATTTCACATTGATATTGTTCACTTTGATCCGTGGCTTTGCTAATCTTGTATTAGATAATGTTGTTATAGAATATTAACAGTGTGTTATTTGTTTGACAGATGAACGTCAGCCAGGACGAGTACGCTAGAATGTATGACATATACTTGAAACGTCTCGAACAGAAACAAATGAATGACGCATCTGATAATCAAATCGTACCGAAGTTGTACACCTTCCATCACAAAGGTACGTTACATTCATTTCAGTGCATCATACAGGGCCGGTTCTAGGCATTCCAGCAAAGCATACGTGTACTTGAGGACGGCATTTTATTAATATACAAAAATTCCAGTATTATAAACTATCTACTCGGATTCTATTATTTAAGTGTGCTGTGCCATTGACGGAATTTAATAGTGTGATAAGTTTTCACTTTAAATACTGCTGTATTTTAACATTTTCTGTGGCTTCTAATGAGCATTATTTCTCAATATTGAAATTAATAAAAATTATTTATCCTTCATTTTGTCTCAAAATCGTTAGTTCGTACTCATATTCATTTCTGTTGCAAAAAACAGATTAAAAGGAGAAAAAAATTTAAATCATATAAATTCTTTTGAGAAACTAAGGGGACCAAAAAACTAGAGCCGGTCCTGAGTATCAGTATATTTAGTTGTGTAAGTGTTGATTATGAATGTCGAATGGAGATAATACTTATGACAGTATTATTAAATATTCCCAAATACATATATCAAGAAGTATCATTTTATTGCATTAGCTATTGTAATCAAATTTGGACACTTGTCAAATAAATTGTATTTAATGTCATTCTGTATGAATAAGCTATCAGATTCGTGTTTTATTTATCTATAAAACTGTTTGTGTCCTTTGAAAGTTAAATACATACATTAGCTATAAATGTATTTTTCTCGTTTATAATTAGAACTTTAGAAATGTTTATATTTAATTTTCTGTGGCTCTGCTTAATAAAACATTATTTGTGTGGTATGATGAAATGAATTTAATTGAGAATGTATCTGATACGGTCCTGTATTTATGGTATTCGGCAATTCTTCTCATTTGCAAATTACACGCGTTCTTTAGATTATGCGTCAGAATAAAATTCTGAAGTTAGTGTGTGTGTGTGTGTGTGGTTGCTACATCTTAGTTAGAAAGTCATGGTTATATGTAAATCGGTGAGAGGAAGCTAAAAATGTATACATATGTTCATAGATGGGCGAGTCAATAACGTACCTGATTGACACTAAATATTATTTATTTACTAACCATTTATATTATCTGACGGTACATAGCTAGACACTTTAGCTTAGAAGATATATTTATCACATGTGTTAAACATTTGACATCATATACATTTTAGTTGTCATGTAAAATCATTTATTATCGTTAAGAAAACGTTACATCTTGAGAAATTCTTCTATTCACAACAAGTGTTTGATTCCAGAAATCAGTTTTAACAAGCAAGTTGGTACTTCAGAGACGTCTCCTAGAATTTCTATGCAATGAAAATATCTCTGATTAAGCCTAATGTAAAATTCAACAATTAATGCCAGTCATACTTGTTGTTGCAGTATGCTGGGTATGTCTGTGTGTACAGTTGTCACAGAAGACATTGTTTCATTGTATATTATAACTCTTTTATCGAGAAATGTATTTTAAAGCAATGCGGAACCAGACTGTCATTATCACAAAACTATCTGTAGACAATATTCACAATGATTCAGTAGTTTGTCTCGGTAATAATCAGTGGAGTAAAAAATGTAATTAACATGGAGAAATATTTAGTTCAATGCTAGTATACGAAGAACCTTACCTAACACGTGATAAAGAGTCTATTTTTGTATGGAACAAATTATATGGATAGACGTAGGTATCATATGACTCAAATATATAAATATCCGCAGTTCACTAAATGAATTTGGTAAGGTACCCGCTCAAAACAATTACGGAACCATTAAAAAACACATTGTAAATTGTGACCAAAAAATGAAAGTAAATTTCACTTGTTTAGAAATATTTGTTTGTTAATTAATTAATAAAATTACTAGAAATGTCAATATCTTTATATTATGTACGTGCTATTGTACACCGAAGCTTGTTATATTTTTGGTTTGTAAATTTCATGACATGAAAATACTTGTGGCCTAGTTATGAATAGTAAATATTAATGTAAAATCGAAGTATAATCGAACCGGTATCGCATGTTTCCGGGTTCAAATCTCGAACATATCCGGCATTGAACTACTGTATTGACATTTTTTCCAATCGTTATTCAACACATACATCAATAACCGAATTTAGGTAAATTACAATATTTTTTAGTTATTTTAGTCGATTTTATCATTAGTGATTTAATATTTTACTGTATAAGCATATTAGTATACATTTATTATGTTTCCGGAAGATTACAAAAATTATGAATTAGTAAAATCAATATTAAATGGTATATAGAAATGTTTATTATATTTCAAATAGAACAATAATTTTGTTTAATTACTAACGGATTTAAGTGTAGTTAGTATTACGTAACTTTGTTTATAATTTACATAATACATACATGTCATTCAAGGGATAATAAACTTAGCTAGGAAAAGGTTTATATTGTAGTGTGTTTGGTATTATAGATTCCAGATTGGAACTTGGACTTATTATTTAGATTTTTCTTAGCGCCAGTAAGGCCGAGACGTCATTAACCTGTGGGCGTCACTGCTCTACCTATTTGTAGTACACGAACAGACCAGTGTTAGCCTGTTAAGCATTCAAATATCTCTTTACACTGTCCCTGAAACTGTATCGGGCGGCTACATAACTCGATAAATAGTAAATAATTACTACCATTCTCCGTTCGATATTTAATGCTACTTGAACAGATCAACTAACTAATCAAGGAATCCTAGCGCAAACATTCCATCTACCATTTGCAAGATTCATTACGTTACGTTATTGTAACCGTTAATTCGTAACATATGTGTGCGTATACGTTCAAGTAAAAGTATACTGTGTCTTAGTCGCTCATAGATAGCTACTTGTATAACGCGGTTTGTTTTACTGTCACGAGTACAAGGTTTGTAATTAGAATGCCGAAATTTTTATTGTAAAAAAACTATCGGCCATTGATGAAATCAAGAGTAAAAATAGTGCGCGTGTTCCCCACGACTCCTCACGTAATACAGAAATAGCACAGTGCCAATAAAAATAGAATCAGAGTGGAGGGCACATTAGTAAATAATGTTACTGCCTTACAAATATGAAACACGCGGCGATAGCAAATTCTTGTGGCTTCTAATAAAAAAACACACACATACACATGGAGATTTCTTTGTTCCGGAACCGGAAATATGAGTATCATAGAATCTTGTTTTTTACTATAATAAACATATGTTTTATAGCTAAATAAATGAGAACATTAGTTTTATTGGCATACCATCCTATAATATACAGGAATAGTAATATTATATATCTTTATTATCCATTGAGTGTGTTTTCTAACTCTTAATATTATATATGTACTTTCAATACTTTCTACTTTCATAAATTGTATCTACTTTAAAGAAAATTATTTTATAAATGGAATAATCGATTCTGAATTAATGCTTGAAATATATGTGAAATGTTTAACGGGGTAACATATTATATGTATGTTGAACTGTTCGGTATGTATGTACATATTATATACTTCCGGTTACACATACTGTCACCCTGTAAAACTTCTAGCATGCACGTTGGAACATACAGGGGAGACATATATGGATAGTGATGTGAATATACATACGTACACTGTGTAATATCGTAACTGACGTTTCTCTCGCGCACAAGTTACTTTTACGTAGTCGACAGTTTACATTTCTGATTACTAACAATCATTATATGTACAGTTTATGAGTAGCGTTGATTTAGAACATTCCAATGTCAGTATATATAATATTCGGAGTGGGTCATGTTTGTCCTATAATATAGTGGTATTTTAGATATTCAGAAACGCAGAAATTTTTCCTGCAAAACAAATATATTACTTTATTTTCTTCCGCCAAATATTTATTGGAATTACAATTCGTTCTGTCATTTTACGCAACAAACATTTTTGACTGAAGAATGCAAACATGAAGCCCACATGGAGTTTTAAATGGTTTGACTCATCATAACACAAGAGAGTATGTATAAATATATGTAAAAATGAGTCTAGAATCTATCTATAACATCAAAGAAATGCCGGTGGATAGGATTCTTAAATATTTGGATTTCTTGTACAAAAGTTCCACGGGGAGGTGGGCTTGGGGCGTGGTCTTGTACTTGAATTAAACATCGACATCATTCCCATTCTGTTGATGTATAGCGTTGTTGGATGACATCACCAGATCGGAATTCATGTACGCACGATTTACGGAAACTGAGAAGTAGATACACCCCTGCTTTCATCTTTTCTAACATCCAACCAACGCACACCACACTATCCATCTATAGAATCATTCTCTCACTCACACACACACATACTTATTCACTCACATCACTTCATGGTCTAATCTCTGTACATCTATGATTGACAGCTATGCGGTATGTGAACGGTAAACCAAAGTGCTAGTTTATTAGTGGTTTTATAGTTTCTACGAAACAGTTACAGCTGCCAATTGTTATTAGTATATATTATATGTTGTGTATATGTACACATACATTAACTCCCCTCCCCATTATGTTTTGCTCCATAAACTTTTACATTATTATTCGGCCGTTATTCCAAAGAACCTGATGCGAAACGGAAGTTACTGATTTGTTCTTAACCACGTCACCTTTCTCTCTTGCTCACGATACTCTTTGGGAGATGTAACTTTTTTTCTTTTCTTTGACTAGAGATTAATTATTTGAGCGGAGAAAATTTTAAGTATGCTGGCCTAGTATATAAAAAAGAAATCATCTTATTCATCCAGGTGTGTGTCATCTTGTATTTTGCGAGAGAGTCTAAACTTACCAATTGTTGAACGGTGTACGAAAATATTTTGATGATAATAATACACATAGTATAAAAATATATACAGTAGGATCACTGATTATTTGCATCAGCTGCTGTATTGAATAAATTTTCAAAGAACCGATGTAAAACATCAAAATACATGAAACTGTTGTCGGTTATTTGAATGAATTTTTGGTAATATAACATATATCATTCATTACAGGGCAATACTTTCCTAGAATACTGTTTTATAAATAAATCATTAAGACAAACTGTAAATCAAAAAAACTATTTCATAGAATTTCGCTTGAAAATCCTCAATGATTTTTTTTTATTATTTTTTCTAATGTTTTGTATATGGTTATACATTTATAAATAGAATGTTTCAAAAACTACGTAATTTTTATTTATATATCTGTATAGATGTGTACATATTGCCTACTTTACAATTTCTTTTTATTAGTATCACCGTTTAATTGAATAAAAATTAATTGAAGTGTTTCAGTCTTACATACTTCAAGGAACTAGTATTGTTATCTATGATTGTAATTCAGAACTACATTAAATGTCACTGTCACATCAGAAATAAATTGTGCAAGGAAAAAGTAGTTTAGAGATTTCGCATGATTTATGTTTGTTCATTTGTTTTATTTAATGACGATTGTTTAGAAGATATAAATTCCTTTGTTATGACACTTGAATTTTTGGTTATATCTGTGTCATACATGGGAAATGTTTATTTGTACATTCCATTTTGTACCTGCTCTAACAGAGTGCCGACATAAATTGTTTGCACAAATATAGATTACGTATTCAAATTGAGTTATTTTAGGAGCAGAATGTATTCTTAGGCATGTCTATTTATTATTGTATTAAAATATCTCCGGAAGTAATATACACTAATGTATATTTAGAATTTTATGCTATTTATGCAGATACTACGTATTATATTCATAATTATTGGAAATTACATTCCGTTGGTCCTGTAATGCTGCATAACAATACACATATGAATGGCGGGTAGCCTAACGTGTTATCAAAATGTTACACATATCCCTCACAACAGCCCTCGAATCATCAACTTGCTTTTCATAAAGTAAACTAATAAACAGACACGTTAATGTTTTAAATGTAGAGAATGTAATGTATGTAGTAGAAAATATGTGTATTTTTATTTAAAAATAAAAACTTGTTGATTGCTATAAACATTATAGAAAAATAGTAAAAATATTTATGTTATTATGAAGATAAATATTTTTAGGAATACTGGTATGTATGTAGCTAGATATTTACTCTGTGATATGAAATAGTTGAACATCCAGTCGATACGTATTTTTATACATGAATGTATGCGGGTGAACGTGGATTAGTATTTATTTTTGTAGATGCAGTATGCGATATATCACTAATAAGTTTGTTTATTGTTTATAGAAACACGTACGAAAAGAAAACGACGACGTGGCGTTACGCAGCTTTCGTTCAACGTGTTCTCCGAATTGGAAGATACGAGTCGAATATCGGTCGAGCATTCCACGTTGCGCCTACTGGTTGCCGGCGCGGACACAAGTGGTCCGGTGCGAGTGATTGTCTACCAGGTTGTCAAAGGTAAACAACGCACCCGGCTTGTGGACGAGCGAGACGTGCACCTGGCCGTCGGTGCGCCCAAGTGGTGTGAGTTCGATGTCACGTCTGCGGTCCGTTCCTGGATCGAGGACAACGAACCGAACCTGGGCCTCGAATTGCACTGCCCCGAGTGCAACCGGCGCGGTCAAGCATTCCTCGCAGACGACACACACTTCCAGTATCGTTCGCCCGTAATAAACGCACTATTGACCTTTGGCACGGTCAGCACCGGCCGTGATAAACGTTCCACAGAACAGATGATCTTCTACGAGAAGAACCGACTGACAGACTGTCATGTGAAGAACAGCAAACGTTGCTGTCGACATAAAATGGACTTTGATCTGAGCCAACTGAATCTGGACTTCATCATACAGCCGAAGAAGTTCGACGGCGGCATCTGCAAAGGTCGTTGTCCGCCCCATTACAATATGGCGCACAATCATGCCGTCCTGCAGAGTCTGATGTGGAAGAAGAACAAGAATCTGACGCCGCGCGTCTGTTGTGCACCGAGTAAACTTCAACATCTGGAGATACTTGCGGTGGATGAAGACGATCCAACGAAACTGACTGTTAAAACGTGGGAGAACATGGTGGTGTTGGAATGTGCATGCTCGTAGACATGTCGCTGTTATGTTCTGTTCTGTAGTGTGCGGTGCGACTGTCTCTCTACTCAGCCTGCCCCATCTGCTTGCCTGACTCGCCTCACAGGTGTGTTGGTGTGCGCAGTGTTTCATTTATACCAAAGACTAAGTATAATTTCACTTACCTTTATCCTACTACCCAGTCGGAATGTACGGGTTCAACTTACTTACGAGACGACGAGAGTATACAATATATACATATAATAAACTAACTGTACTTCTGTGATATTGAACACTTACATAATCGTAAATTATTTGTCATTTAGTATAAGTAGCTAAGCATATTGTGTTATAAGTACACTATTACTAGTAAATCAGCATTAACCATTGCTATATTCAGCGGTCGACAATTTACCTCCACAGTCAAGGGATCGTTTTACTAAAAGTATAACTTGCAAACATCTGTAATATTCAAGTCTTTTTCCAAATTATTGATCTTGAAATTAATGTTCATAATAATACTAAGAATAATTTGTTCTGGCTTGAGAAAAATGTGTAGAATGTGACCCTTGATTAGAAATAGTTGCCGACCTCTAGTATATTCATACTGTTTGCGTCAAGTGATAGGTGTTCGTTGTGAACGTCTGCTTCGTTGACAAATTTGTTATCGTTGTATAAAATATTTATTTCCATGTGATAATTTACTAGAAAGACCATGCCTATCTGAATGTTTGTGTAGACATCATATGCATTTATAATTTTTGATATAAAAATTATTTCATTTGTTGTAATTAACTGTTATTATTATTACTTTATTTTTATAAAT
>JAGJTL010000016.1:2028026-2038635 GCA_022063505.1 Calosoma granatense
ACAGTGGCAACGTCGCCTCAACAAGTATTTCGTAGTACGCAAGGTGGAATATGGCGGAGTCGCATTTCTTGCGATTGCTTACTGCCATAGTAACATAATAAATAGTTTGGGCAGTGGTATAAATATAATTGTATTTTTCTGAATAGAAATGTTCAGACTGAAGAAAACGTGGTTTTTATACAGGTTAATTTATTTAAGTGTATAGTAAAGATATGTCAATGTTTTCCGGGTTAAAATCCCTACTATACGGGTAAATTTGGTAACGGTGTCTTATAAATTCAGTTATCTCATCTAATAAAAATAATACTACGATAGTAACGGGTTGTCTGTTTGTAAATTTTTGAAAAGTGAAGTGAAAGTATGAAATTTACGAAAACACAGGACTATATAGACACTAAATAAAGACAAATAACGTGACTTAATTATATTTTTAATGTAGACGCCATGTTTCGTGACCAAGCCCATCATTTTCTCTTTGGATTATTTTTGTTTTCGAGCACAGTGTGTAATAATTTGATTAATTCTAATGACATTGGTAAGTGGCATCTTCCTTTTGCCCTATATATTTATTATCAACTTTATATGTTTATCTCATGAATGCTGGCATGAATATCAAACATGATCTTATTTACAGACAATAAAATTATTCAACTTGATACGGATGTGACTTTTATTGAAGCAGTCGATACTTTGTCTGGCTTTGTACCAATTGGGAAAAATGTGACACTTGTTTGCAAGAGTAATTTAACAGATGGTATTCTGTGGTGGGCTTTCAATGCGGAAAACATCACTGACAGTGCCAGGTTGGTTGTATATTTTGAAGATTTAAACTTACATAGGTACTATAAAGGTTGTTTATATTATTTCAGTTACAGTCAGGCTTCAAGTAAGAACAGTACATTCCAAGTATCGTATTTAATCATCACATATACCGACTTGGATCTGGCCGGAAATTACACATGCAATGCGGTGAACGAAAATAAACATCAAGAAGATACGATAGTGTTAAATGTTACGTTACCAGTTCGTATAATTGATAAAAGTGAAACATTAAAAGTGAAAGCTCATGAAGGAACGACTTTGCATTGTGTCATAGAAGGTTATCCAGTGAATAATGTGCGTTGGTTAAAGGATGCAGATATTAATACTGTAAAATTTTTTACAAATCACACAATTATTAACAATGTGAATGAAACAGTGCAAAATGTGACTCTACAGTTGTCAGATTTAACTAAGAAAGACAGTGGTAAATACATGTGTGTGGCAGTCGGTGTCGATAATAAAGATGTCAGTGAGGAAATCGTGTTATTGATACTGGATAAACCGCAAGTTCAAATTGACAGTGTAAAAGCGCTTGGCACAAATATGATTTATCTCAATTGGACTATTAACGATGGTAATGATCCAGACAATTTAAAGTACACCATTCAGTACGTGGAAGATGATACGGAGGCGTGGTTCTATTATCCAATGGAAATAAGTGGATCAGTGACTCATGCAGTTTTAGAGAATTCTGTCTTTAAAAACGACACAGGATACAGTATCCGTATCGAACCAAGAAACTCAATGGGCACTGGACAGAAATCCAATATAGTCAAAGTAAAAACACTCGCCAAAAATCCAGAGTTTATACCGGAAGTCAAAGTAACAGGAGTTACAGTGTCATCGATAACAGTTTCCTGGTCACCGTTACCAGCTAACCTGGTGGATCACATTCACTATTATCAGTTGAAATTATGGTCATACAACAGCACCACACAAACGGAAGCCATACATTCGACACCAGGTGATCATTTGTACATGTTCCGGGACCTCATTCCAGCTACGACATATGAATTTCAGGTAATGATTCTATAAAACATCACTTACACATAATATTCCTGTAGACACTGTCTAAATGTGTCTGTACTTTGTCCGTATGATCATTTGTGAATCCGTTTAGCATTAGTGCAAGACATTAATATTACAGCTACACTACTGCAGTATCATCGAAGTACATTGCTCGGTTGTTTTGTATCTGTGCATAACTCAATTGGAAATCTAACTTTAGTATTGACTTTGACAGTTGTTCCAATTGGTTTTAACCAAGTTTCTATTAGACGACATGTTATAGAGCTAATACATTTTGTTTATTTACATATTAGTGTATTACGAAAACACGTTAGGAAAAAAACTAGCCTTGCACATGTAATGCAATAAAAACAGTATATTCTAATTTGACAATGTCAGTGTCATTGTATGACTGTTTTATACTATAATATATAGAGCATGCGCAGTTCATGTTGTCCAGCGTGTAGTATACATTGTTCAAATGTATGAGTGAAATTTTATATTTTATTCACACTAGTTATCAATGAATAACAAAAAGTTTGAAAGGAGAAAAAATAATACTTTGTTTGCTTTTTCTTAACCGCAGATACATTCACACAAAAGATAAATGTAAAATGTCGAATATAGCTTATTAGATTTTACATTTTATTTATAGTAGTTATCAATGAATAACATTAAATTATTTCACTGTCGAACATGCAAGTTTGAAAGGAGGAAAAATATTACTTTGTGTGCTTTATCTTAACCGCAGATACATTCATACACAAAATAAATGCACAATGTCGGATATAACTTATGATACATCAAATCAGGGTGCTTGCATGATCTTGCAACGTTAGATATATAAAGAAAATTATTGCCGTTAGAAATCTTAAACGTCATATTAAAAATATAAACAAACATATTACATCTCTCTTGTTCAAAATCTTGTTTTAATTTACCTTTATATACGATTCACTAAATAAGGCAATAAATTCAATATTCATTATTCGAAATGTATCAAATTAGAATGCATGTTCATGTATAATCACCTGATAGAAAATAACTGTAATGTTTGAAGTCTCTAATAAGATTTTCCATGTGTATGTAACATTAAATTTTCTGTCCGATTTTTTCTTATTTAGTCGCGAAAACTTATGTTTTCAGTTCACTGGTACGACGGTTTTACCTCATATTGAACGACCTGAATTAATTATCATAAATCACAATGAATGCAAATAGTTCACTGTAATTATATAATGTAGAATTTCTGAAAACATTCATATGACAGGCGTATATATATTCAGCATAATAATGAATTTCCAGGTAGCAGCGTGTAGTGAATATACAAAGAAATGTTGCCCGTGGTCTAATGTAATCAATGGAACAACATTAGATGGCATATCAGATCCACCAGAAAATGTGTCATTGATGTGTCGTTTTGATAATATCAGTCACACTAGTTTCGTGTTTGTTTCATGGGGACCTCCGAAAAATTCCAATGGCAAAATTACACATTACAATGTACGTAACTACGACGAAACTACGTCCTGTAACATTTGATTTACCGTGATTTTGCATATAGGTTGTGTTAGAGGGCGGTGCTTCATTTATAAATGATCAAGGTATCACTGAAAATATCACATGGGGTCCGAAAATGACAAGTGTCAGTGAGAAATACTATAATACACGATTCTATAACATTTCCGCCAACACAAATTATACTGTTAAGATTTCGGCTGTTACACGAATGAAAAAACATGGCAAACACGTTGTTACTCATTGTACAATGCCTCCGACTACTCCTGACAAGAGTAAACTGTCACAGTATAGTTGGTCGCGTGTAGAAGAAGAAGGAAAATGGATGTTCAAATTGTTTTTACCAAGAATGTCGGAGAGAAACGGTGCCATATGTTGTTACAGGTACATAGCTCACAGCCTTACCTCTGAATTATCTGGTATACGTTATCTAACATAATTATTTGTAGGGTTTATATGATTCGCATGGAAAACAATAAAGGTTTAGCAGAATTATCTGCACCTGAAGATCTGCATGTAGGTAACTATCATGAAGCACATCGAACACCGAAAGGAGGAGTCTATGTAGCCGAAATGTTTTCAAGGTAAAATAACCATCTATACTGAAGTTGTATTCATATACTGTACCTCTAAATAATACACCTGTCATTGTTGCATAACCTCAAAAACCAGTGTCAAATCAGTTCAAACGTTGTTACAGTGAAAATTATCAAACAGAAATATTCTTGGGTGATGATCGTGTTACGAATTACACTAATTCATCTTGTACAGTATGTACTGGTATAAGTTCTAACATGGTGTATCGGGATAGAAAGTCACCTGATTTGAAACACGTTGTACCTACTGAGAGTCCAAGTACACAGCCACCCACTGTCATAACCACGTATTTGCCTGATACCACTCAGTTCCCGGATATATCTGAGTCTGGAGTAGTGTCTGATTTGCAGTCACTCGACAGATTCAGAAGGAATTCCATGTACGATCTAGATTTTGTACCACCGTTCGATGGTAGTTTAGACATTGCTAGTAATTATACAGGATTCGTTGAGATCGTAGGTAAGAGAAATCTGTTGTGTAGAGTTATATACACAATTATTTGATACTAAATATTATTTTACAGTATATGGAAATAACAAAGGTGAAACTCTAACTGCCTATAGTAATTATTTTTCTATTCTAAATCCCGGACCTGAAGTTACTGAAGCACCATCTACAAATGTACTTGGCATTGTTGTACAAATACTGTGTGTTCTGATACTCATCGTACTGATACTGTTGATGGCTTTGTGTGTACTACATCGATACACTAAACAAGTTGCTCATGTGCAAGGTATCGAGATGATCACATTCAGGAACTCATTCAGGTGTGTGTATGTGAGTGTATGCGTGTGTATACGAAGTTATATTAAAAGCAAACCATAGTTATCGGTTGTAAAATTTAATTTTGAAATATTGTGACAGGCATTTGTGTAGGAGCCTTCGTGGTCGTCATCGGTTGGTTTCATTAAGTCCACCGGACATGAGTCCCATATCAAAGACAGATCTTGTTAACATCTATATGGAACGACATAGAGATTCTGATTACGGATTCCAACGAGAATTTGAATTGTTACCGGACCGGTTCAGTGATCGTACAACACGAGCGTCTGAAGCCAGAGAAAATATTTATAAAAACCGTTACCCAGATATTAAAGCGTACGATCAAACGCGAGTGAAATTAGCACAGATTGACAGTATATCTGGTTCAGATTATATAAACGCCAACTTTGTTGTCAGTTACAAAGAAAGGAAAAAGTTTATTTGTGCACAAGGACCAATGGATAATACCGTGTGTGATTATTGGCGAATGATCTGGGAACAACGGTTAGAATTGATACTGATGTTAACCAATCTAGAGGAATACAGTAAAACAAAATGTGCAAAATATTGGCCGGACAAGATGGAGGGAGAGAAGTCATTTGGTGATATAACTGTGACACATGTGGAAGAGAAACGGTGTTCCGATTATGTGATAAGACAATTACGCGTGTGCAAACAGAATACGGGCCGTGGACGAGATGAACGAATTATCACACAATACCATTATTTGGTGTGGAAAGATTTCATGGCACCCGAACATCCGCATGGTATTATCAAGTTCATCAAGCGTATGAATGAGGCGTACTCGTTGGAGAAGGGATCCATACTGGTGCACTGTAGTGCAGGTGTTGGTCGTACTGGTACGCTTGTGGCATTAGATTCATTGCTTCAGCAACTTGCAGAAGAAGGACAAGTTGCCATATTTAATACTGTTTGTGATTTAAGACATCAGAGAAATTTCCTAGTTCAATCATTGGTAAATTATATTGAACAAGTGTAAGATGTGCGAGATGTAACAGTTTGTTTTACTATTCGGTTACAGAAACAGTACATCTTTATTTATCGAGCCCTGATGGAGGTGGCTCAATATGGTGATACTGAAATACAAGCATCTGAATTAAAGTCAATTATAGATAAGTTGAAACGAAGTGATTCAGGAAAATGTAAAATGGAGGACGATTATGAAGTAAGTTCTACAGTAACAGTTTAATTCAAGTAGATATTGTAATCAAGTTTAACAACTACTGAATTTTTTGCAAGTTTCTAGAAATTCTAAACCCATTTTTAAATTTATATTCTGTCAATAGTGTTAAATGAATAAACACGTTTATGTCTATTGCAGAAAATAAAAAATGCTGTGGAAGATAGAAAATCGTTCACCGTTGGTGGTGGTGAAGAAAATCACCAGAAGAATCGCAGTGATCTTGTAATTCCATACGATAGAAACCGGGTAATACTCACGCCAATACCGGGGAGAGAACATTCCACTTACATCAACGCATCATTCATAGAGGGCTATGACAATTCGGAGTCTTTTATCATTACACAAGATCCATTAGAGCCAACAATTGCAGATTTCTGGCGAATGATCTCGGAACAAGGGATCTGTGTCATTGTTATGCTATCAAATGTAAGTCATAATTTTATTACCGTTGTCCGTGTCTATGTATTTGTTTGAAAATTAATTTACAGTTGGGAGATAGCATAAAGAAATGTCCAAGGTATTGGCCGGATGACGAAAATACGTATGATCATATATTCGTCAAGTACATACAATCAGAGAGTTGTCCGTATTATACCCGCCGAGAATTCATCGTCACCAACAACAAGAGCGATGAGAATCTGATGGTTACACAGTTCCAGTATCATGGCTGGCCCACAGTCGAAGGCGAAGTACCTGAGGTTACAAGAGGGCTTATAGAACTTGTGGATCAAACTCAGGCCGTGCAAGAGCAACACGGCAACACAGGCCCTATAGTTGTACATTGCAAGTAAGTATTACATCTAATAGCACAAACTAGTGTTGGATGAATGATTAATTTCCTGAATATTGAACAGACAATACTCTGATCAAATGTTAAAGATTAACCTTGATGCTTTCAAATCATGATATCCGTTTAATTACTCTCGAATTTCATATATTTGGCTTGTTGTTAAAGCCTGTTCCGCTAGCGTGTTTATAACTGACAGCCACTAACAGTAACTGATAAGAATTCGGGACATCGAACATCATCTAGTGAGACTTCGTGGAACTACAATTTGACATTTGGGTTCTTTTAAGCAAGAAACCGCTGAAATCAAACAAAACGATTTTAAAATACATTTTACTAAGCCTTCTATAATTATTTGAAATAATATCCGTTATAATTCTTGGTACTATGTATAGTACTAGTGTTACTAGTACTATACATAAATATATCATACATACCATAAAAAATACACGTGTTTACGTTTTAGTACAGTTGAACTATTGCTGATAAAATCTTCAAGTTCTTAAAATGTCCGCTAGGTAAAATACTTCAAAAATGTGGGTACCTGAAGCTCAAGTTGACAGTTCTGCAATATTTTAACCTTGTAACGAATTTGACATTTTTCTAAACAAAAGATCAATGTGTTGATTATGCAATTACTATATAATTAATTTGTTTTTATAGCCAGCTTTGCTATTGTCAAAAGAGAACATAATAATTTTGACAATTAATTATGTACTTTAAAATTATTATTTTATGTATATGTGGCTCAGTATTTAAGATTTTGTATATTTCAGTAAAAATTAACTTGTAATATATCCAGACTTGAACATATGTCGTTGATTTGCAAGCATCGGCGTCTGTACTTAATCTAGTTGTTAATAATTTCCGTGTTTTTAACATTGTATTACGAAAAATATTTTTTATAGCGATATTATTATTTTGATTATAAGTAAATACAAAAAGGTGACGAAGCAATTTATCCTTTATTAATGTGAAAAGGTCATTTTGTTACGTGCGTGCATGACAAAATTATTTAAGATGATTACTCATAGAAATTACGTAGTGTACATGTAACACGATGATTCACACTTGTGTTTGTCTACTGAATATTACGGTGACGGTAAAAGAAATAAAAAAAATAATTATCTTTTTATTCTTAAATATAGAATTCTTTGTTATTTCTCTGAACGTCTGTAATCTGTATATGCTACGATGTAATATGTTGTTTCACAGAGGTAAATCAATCATTTCACAAATAATGATGTATTTTTCGTTACAGTTTTGGTTCCGACAGAAGCTCAATGTTCGTTGGTCTTAGTATTTTGATACAACAACTGAAAGTTGAGAAAAGAGTGGACGTTTTTACCACAACACGCAAACTACGATCTCAGAGACAAGGAATGATCAGCACTTTTGTACGTAACTAACTTTGCTATTTATTCACGCTGTATATGTTTTAGTTTTGAATTGAGTGTAATAATTGTCTATTTGTTTGTGTATGTTTCAGGCTCAATACGAATTTCTTCACCGTGCTATAGTGAACTATGCTGATTTACATCAATTGTGTGATAATTTGTAAGTTTTTTTTTTTTAATCTATGAATAATATTTTTGTACACAAGTGGTCGGGTCGGGAGAAAATAGTGACGGGACAGGCGGCCGAGGCGACAGTTGAATAGTGATAAGTTTCTTTTATAATAACTGATGCGTCTGTGCCATAATATGTTCTATGTTATCGGACTTATACAATTTTTAACTGGTTATGTAAGCGCATTCCAAAGCTAGATATTTACATCCAAGTACTTTTACATATAAATATATATTATATACATACATACATAATGAGTTAAGTGAATGAACAGTTTCTAGTTGAATCTCATACACATACATACATACATTGTAACATGTTATAATAAGCTTCTGATGATATTCTTTAATATGTAAGAGACATTCACAAATATCGTACGCAACAATGAAACGAATGAGAACAACCTACGAAAATATCAAATTAATAAACAATAAAACAAAGACTCTTCCAAGTAGGTGAATTACAAATTCCATTTGATTTGTTTCAAAAATACGAATTTTTCTAGTCATTACGAAGTGGTTTTTCAATTAGATTTTTTTTTTGGTGATCGTTACACTGAATGAAAGGCTGTACGCAAAATAATATTACTGTTCGCGAAGGACTGTTTTTTATCACTTTTTCACATCAAAAACACATTTATTATTTATACCAGTGTGTTTTTGTCCAAAAATATTGTGATATCTACGACAAAATTCTTTAATTGAATTAGCACATGATATTAAAGAAATGTGTAACTTCAGTCTACCAGATTGTTAACGTTGATATTAGATCTCATTGCATTGTTGAATTAATTTTGTTTTTAATATTTAATTGTATCATATGTAGCCTCATTATTCCGTCATCTTTTAGTTTATTTCTATCTATAATTCTAATCATTTCTTTACATACATACACATATTAGATTTATATAACTAAACCGACTGAGTTTCATATATAAACGTAGTGTGAATAGTGATAAAACATAGTATAGTAATTATATATTATCATTCATAATTATGGTAGAATGAATGAAATGAAATGAAATACATCACTTCTGTTTCACAACGTAATGTGTTAAACACGTTATATTCTATTCTACTACTACTTTATATGTACTTGGAAACTTTGGAATATTATTGCCGAATGGGAATATATAGGGAAATAACATTGTTGTACGCCACACTTATCACAAAGCATACATAATCCACACACACCGTTTTACATTTTTATATTGCTACTGTGACATGATGAAACACCTTGTATATAATCTCGGATCACTGACATTCTCGCTACTATGCTATTGGTAATAGTAACATGTGTTCATTCATAGTAAATGATTTACAGGTAAAAGTATCTTTATCAACTGGGTTCATCCATCATATTACAGATTAGTATTCTAATGTAAAGTTATACATTCAGACTGTTTATTATATAAACTTTTCTAACAAAGCCAAAAAAATAACGTATATTTCTTTTCTCGATTGAATAAGTAGAATACTAAATGTTTTTAGTTTTAGTAAATCATTTACTATATGTACTATGTTATATACTAGTACATGATTGTAGAATAAGCAAGACGTCATTCATTGATTTATAATTTCATAAAAACAAGTATCATGTCATAATTAATAACATTAACTAGTACAATTTTATAACAGTCTGCAAATGTAATATTTAAACCAAATACTATTTATCTGATAATGTTATCAGGTACATGAAACAATGCAGTTTTATATTTTCATTTTTTATTGATCATCTCTCGTATTAAACAAATATATGTATAAATATCTATAATGTAATTCGTAATCTGGTTTTCTAGTAAGAAACATTCATCACAGTTCACTTTATATCATTATTCACATATACGAACAAATATGCTTATGTCGTTGTCAGCGTTCTGTAAATACTAACACATGCATTTTAACATTTTTCATCTAGTACAGTACGTGCCGGTTAATGGAACCCTCAATATTTATTCAACTGAACGGTGATTTGAAATGAATGGAATATTGTAAAATATTTATACATCTACAAAAATACGTATTTGTTAGAACAATGACATATATTAATAAATGTATAACAATATACATGACATATGTACAGCGTAAAAATATAAGGATTTTTGTGCAAAATTCTAGAAAACAGATGATTTTCTTAACGACATTAATAAAACGTTATTCTAGTTAAATATTGCCCTGAAATGAATGAAAGATGTCCAAATATAATTGAAAATTCATTCCAATAACCTACAATAGTTTCATACATTATAATATTTTAAATCGGTTCTTCATTCAATAAACTGACTGATTTAAATAACCAGAGATCCAATTAAACGGTGCGAACTGTATATTATGGCTCATATG
>JAGJTL010000016.1:2045698-2059750 GCA_022063505.1 Calosoma granatense
ATAAACTTACCTTAATACAATTATATTCGTATAATTTCGTTGAACCAACTATTATATTAAATAGCATTCAAAATTTATGGTATAAAATATAAAGAAAAACAAGTTGTATTACATTTATTACAAGAACTATACAAAACCAGTTTATAAACTGAATTCGTGCTATATATAATACGTTTGAGTACTGTTTGGTTAATAACACTAAGATTGATTGATTTTCACTCAAATAGTCAATTAGTCAGTATAGTGCTTACAAAGACTCTATCGCCACAATCACCAATAGAAAAAGCTCCATTTGCGCTTTGATGTTCGAATCTCTTTTACTGATCATTGACATCGTGAACTAACGTCACGGTCTCGATAATTGCCCTAGATGGCATTTGTGCTGAGTGTAAAAAACAGATTGTTCGGGTGAGAAAATTGCTTGAGAAGCATCCAGAATATCCGAGCCAAGCTAACTACGTAATTTGTTTTTTTTTTTTTGAAACTGTGGCCTATATTCTACCTGACTAACATTCTGTTATCTTGCATGGAATTTTATTGTCGCTTGGATTATTCAACGGAAATTCTTCGTAAATAGTTTGAAGAATTCATTTACAAGTTACCTCTCGTGTTTATACACATATTTTTCTTTTTCTTCTCCAACAATGTGACTTGTTATAACCTGTTGTTTCTTTACCATTATACTGTAATTAACAATTTGTCTTTTATTTGTTGTTGTAGGTAGTTAAACTTCGGTACTTTATAAATGTATATAAATTGCCAAATTATGTCGTAGCTTACTTTTAATCGAATTCAAATTCGGAAGATCCAGGGATATGATGGCGAAGTTGTTGTGTATTTCACATTAAATTTTCGGCTGCAAATTTCACTGACATATTGCAAATCCTCTTCATTATGATTTCTTGTGACACCACGCAAACATTTTATTACATAATGAAAAAGAATACATCATACGATTATTATACTAAAATGTATTATAATTTTTAAACTGCATAGATTCTTCTTCAACATTATTACTTGTAGCGTTACGCGAATATATTTTTGTTATTAATATTAATCTAATATGTACTCTACTACGTGAAAATATGTCAATGAATCTTATAATATAGAAAAGAACAGAAAAATACAACACATTTAAATGTGCTAAAAATAATAATAATTGCAATAAATGTGTCATGTTAGGAACAAATATATCTCATATAATATTTAAAATGAACAATCTTTGTTTTACATATTTCTATATCCGTATAATGTAGTTTCATGTTCTATAGAATCAATTCGCCTTCTGTCGGGATTTATAAGACAAGATTCAACTTGAATCTTGAATCAGAAAGAACAATATCTTATCTGTCTACTACAATTAATCGTATTTACCAGGTTTTACGTAATTTCACTTTGATATTGTTAATTCTTATTGGAGATTTAAGTTGAATTTCGTTTTAGAAACCCAGCATTCTACAGGCAAACTTCATCTTAATAAGTTTTTAAAAATATGTTAGTAAATAGTTAGATATGCAATTTTCACAGTAATCAACTATTTGTAAGCGTAGGATTCTGCTCTGTTTAATAAATTTAGAATCAAACTCAGTTAGTCCGTGGAATGTTCGTTAATTTAAAGTTTATAAACAGAGATTCGTCTGAATTTTCTTTAAAAGTATGAAGTCATATAATCGTTATTAATTATTCCAATAGCGTTATAAATTAAATTATTTCGTTAGATAAAATTTTAATCAACATGTACGCATTCATTTTGTGTCGTATGTTTCATTTTCCGAGAAATTCTGTTCGGTTGGATGAAAATGGATTATATTCTATTATTTCATGTAATTAAATTAACACACCGTAGTCAAAGTATAAATTGAATCATTTTCCGACTAACCTATTTACGCATAAAACATTCAATAACCTATTTAATAGAGAGAAAAAAACTTCATTTCACAATAACCTATTTACGTATAGAATATTTAATATCCTGTTTTGTACAAAAAAAATTTAATTAACTTCATGCATTAGTTGACAATGTATTTTGATATTGCGGAGGTTTCATTGAAAACGCGAACAACTTTTAAAAACAAAAATTTTCATCCCAAGAGAAATTATATATACTCGCACTATATAGATTGATGTAAGGACTAAAGAATAAGTGCATATTTTATATATAGCAATGAAATTTGCATTACGTGCATCAAATACGTTATTCTCGAACATATGACTAATAAACGCAGCCATTTACTATATTCATTGGCTACATTTTCTATATATACTTTCTATGTTGCGATTTAACAAAAAAAACGCTCTTCTCTACGTTGAAAAATTATATACAGAAAATATATGCAAATTATATATGTTTTTAAATATAGAAAAACACAAAATGTTAACTAATATTTTGCAAGAAATCTGCTATTTCTTGTTCCCTGTCATCGTTGTGTTCTCTGTTTTATTTGTTAAAAAAAGTTTCGTTTTTTTCTTGATAAAGTTACAATTAAAATAGAAAAATGCCGACAGAATAATTGAAAGTTTAAAAATACACGTGTTTCAAAAGTAATTATGCAATGAAATGGACCCAATAATATTCCACTTCATAGTCACTGTATATAAACACTAAGTGAAACTGCAATAATCCGGCATATTTTGTTACGAAATTACAGAAAACAATTTAAACAAAATTCGTCATAAATGTATACATTAATATTTTCTAATTAATAGTTCAACATATGGACTCAGAATCAGTATCAGTTTTAATCAGAATAAATTATCGTATAAACACGAATATAATTAAACTAATGAAATTGGAAACAATATTCCAAAAATAAACTTCCTCTTATATTATACATTTTGTATTCATAAGGTATTCATTTTCTACTGGTTCCTCATATTAGTGCAGTAATTTCTCTCGAGAAAAATGTTCATCCCTAAACAAGGTCAGTTAAATGTCGTAATTACTGAGTCTTGGAACGGTGAGGCTAGATGAAATTTTTACTGGTAATTTAATAGTGACGAGTAGAATTTAATATTACATTATTACAGGCGTAGATATGAAGAACGTATATTTAAGAATTAACCAAACTGAGATACATGTAATATTACTCATATTTTCAGTAGGCTATGGGGGGATATTAGTTTATATATAGTTCATTTTTCCTTGCCACGCAATTTATCGTTGACAATCTAATTACGCTAAAATACTTAACATTACACCGTCAAAGACTATCGTTACTGCACTACAATAAAATATTTATAATTTTTTTCATTAATATTATCATATTCTTAAAAAGTAAATACCCCATCATGGTGCGTTTGAGAGATATATGCAGACACAATAAATAAACACATAGGAATCATGAGCATTTTTACCCAAAAGCTGTAATATTGTAGTTTAAAAGTTAAAAAAAGTTTCCTCATTAAAACGCTGGAATTTTCTGGAATTTTCTTTATTTGTATGTTGTATTGCAAAAGTTGTTCAATCTAAAATATACTCTCTATTATCTGATAATAATATTATATGTACTGGATTTTATTTAAATTGTCATTCGCATTTGCTGACGTATAGTTATTAAAGTCGTCATTTTTATTCTTTGTATTTGTGACAAATAAAATTTGCAGAAGACATTCTATCAATGCCCATCTGTCATTTCTTGTTTAAGTGCATTCAAACAAAGAGCTTACATGTCATTTGTGACCCTACAGATTTGTATTCAATAACACTGAAAAGTTATTTTTCTTTTATTTCTTCAAACCTCGAACATTTTATGTGGCAATATTTCGTTTCATTTTATTTATTTTGTATTTCATAGTTTCGTCTTCTTCTTTTCAATTTAGTTAAAATTTAATTATTGAATCGATCTGTATAATAATTTCTAGCGGACCAAGTTTGTGACCTATATTCCTATAATTAAAACTTAGGAAAACGATTTCAATAATTTTTTATCAGCACTAGCGATAATTCTTATGTCATGTGTATTTTGTTCTCTTTGGGATGTACATTTTGCAAGTTTGTAAATCAATTTTGCAGAGAAACTCAAATTGTATCTGAACTGGCAGAAATGATTAAAGAAATGTTCCGTCATATGATTCTGTTTGAAGTTTCAATATATTTGTCGTAGTAAAGATGTCTAGTCAATTTATTTCTATAGAACTTCAATACATTCTTTATATCTATTTATAGCGATGATATCTGTGATATTTATGTAACGAGACGTTGTAATGCGATTGGAAAGTATAAGTTATTATATTTCGATATCATAATTTGTTGCACAAATAATAATACGACTAAATCCTACATTGAAGTAGACTTTGAATGAACTGAGCTGGAGGACCGGGAAAGCGACGTCGTTCCAGCAACTAGTGGCAGGGTCGATAAGATGCCGACGTGAATGTACGGTACCACACACATACATATTTGGTGCAGGCAATCACATACCATATATTATAGAAAAATCTGCTTCATTCCTGAACGAAAGTTCCGAGAAAATCTATATTCCCTTTCATATTATGTACATAATGTATATGTATTTTAAATTTTCTTTCAACTTAACTAATTTTAATATATATATTACATCTTCTATAAATTGAAAATTTCAAATTAAACTTGAATTAACAGACAAAAACTAATATAAATGAAAGAAAATATTCATTAACAATTACTTTCAAACACTTCAAAACAAATAATATTTAATTATATTCTAATTTTCTATGTTCATTTTAACTAAATAGTACTAATTCTTATATCTAGTGTTAAACATAAATGATATATTTTGAAAGTAAAACAAAATACAAGATATATTAAAAGTCACATTAAATATAATTGTATAAAATATAATAATGCTGTTTAAGTACGAAATAGTACAAAAATTGATATTTAAAGTATATATGCTACATATATTTAAATATCAAGAGATTGATGTCTAAATTTAAAAAAAATTAAACAAAATCAAAGATTGGTACGCATGATTGGTAAAAATACATATTTAGTAAATAAGAAAGGTGGATGAATGAAACTGGAATAGTGAATGGTAGTTATATGTATGTACATAATGATTATAATGACATGGGTTTATGATATATATACAATAGCTAAGAGATGTGAAATAGGTAAGTGAGATTTACCTTGTTTCTGAAGAGCGTCATGTCTTTGGATAGAGTGCCGTAGTGCAGAGTGTTGAGTGACGGTGCTGGTGCAAGTTGCAGGGGTCGTGCAGTACCACGTGCGAGCTTGTGTTTAGTTAAGTGCGGTGGTCAGTGACCTGGGAGGTGCATCATCACAGCCTGTGCTACCAGTGGCCTATGGAGGTCCACGAAAAGCCGTAGGTGATGTAGTGCTAGAGCGTGCAGGGTGACGCGACGTAATGTTCAAGGGTGCGATTCATGAACAACAGTGTTACCGTTACAGTTACTGTTACCGTAATAGTACAAGTAGCAGCAAGTGTGTGTGTAACGTTGTCAGATGCAAGTGTTTTCTCTGTATGTATGTGTGTATTCTTTCTCTTTTACTATAATCTCAGTCTTATGAATATGTAAATATTTGGTGCGTAATATATGTACTTTAGTTGCTAATTACAGGCGTCTTATAACATGTGAGTTATGTGGATGTATTCTACGGTGATTGTTTGTGTCAGTAGATACGAAGTTGTTAGTTAGTTAGTGAAGTTAGTTGGATATACCGGCAAGTAATATATATGTATATGTATGCATTCTATACATGTACGTCATGTATGAATGAGGGAGTGTGTATGTGTGTATATATCACTTGATGACGAATACGTACACAACTTGCGCGACTGAACGAGGTGTAGGTAATGCCCCTGTTACACGGAGCGGCGAAACATTTTAACGCTAGGCGGATGGTGTACGCGAATGCGCACGAGAGAGTTGTACTGAAAGCACTGGGAACCTGCCGTCTGCGGCCCGCTCCAGGCTGCTAGCTAGAACTCAATCCCTGCTCACACCACCCTGCTTGCCTTGCCTGTTCACCATCCGATCGCAGGCAAGCAAGCCTGTCGGTCAGCCTGCCAGCCGCATAGCGCGCGTAGTGCCTCCACATGCGTTGAATACCGCGCGCACCTCTCCGCACACCAACCAACCACCTCAAACCGTCTCACTCAATGTCTCTCTCTTCAATGTAATACGTACACCCCTAAGGCGTCTGGCCTCTATTACCCCCAAACCTTATAAGACCGCCTGGCCGCCTACCTCGTTACTCCCCACGCACACAACCTACTACTCCTCCATCCACCTAGCCACCCCGTGCCACCGACCCACCAATTTCCGCGCCCAACTCTGCCACCTACGTACAGTCAGTCGTCTGTTGTACCCCGCACAGCCTGGCGCAATTCCATCGCATCACGCTACCCGCTACCGACCAGTTGCGCCCTGTAAAACATACGCCGACGCAACTCTGTTCCCCGTGGTACAGTATGCTATAGAATTTTATCCACCCACCTTTTTAATTTAGGACCTCGCCAACAGTGCCGCCCCTCCATTTAAATTTCCTTAAACCAGCTTATCCCAACCAAATTCAACTACAGAACGCTTCTGGGTTGCAAATGCAAATTTATTGGCAAAACCATTAAAAAAACCTGTTTGAAGATAAGCAAAAACAGTACCGGTTTCATCCTGAAACACATGCATACATACGACATACACATATACCGAAATATTGAATAGAAATGAATTATTTTAATCATTCATTGATATTTGATGCTGGAGTCTTTGCTTTATTGGCGCATTATTGCTGAAGTAAATTTTCATTCAGAGAACAGAAATCGATTTTAGGTCAGAAATTTAACGCTTTCTGCATAACAATGTCGACAACCACTGAAATAAAATTTATGTTATGCGTCACGACTGAATGAATACTGTTATTTATCAAAAGCTACATACTCTGCTTCCAGGAACAACAAGTGCATTAATCCTCATTGACAGAGATGCTTTTGTGGGGGCGATAATTGTACATACGCGTGTGTATCAAATCCCGAGAAATTCGAAGCGTAGTAATTTAGTTCTGAATATGTTTTGTACATTCCCCTTGCCTTCCCCATCCGTTTAATGTGTTATTTTACAGGTCACCCTGATGTACGTACGTATATATTAACACAGGTCCTGCATTAACTAGTTTCTTTTATACTCGCATCAGTTGTGACGTAATGCGTCGTAGCGTTCAATGGTCTGAACATTAAATGAATTACGCCATTCACAAGCATTGCTATTTTTTTAAACATTTTCCAAATGCAGCTATTGTTCTAGGTCAGCAGGTACAAATATCTGGTTGTGATGGCAATATGTCAGTAATACATTTTCATTGATATATGGACTACGTACCAAACGCAAACATTTCATTGACGTTAATAGTTATTTTTAGATTTGTATATTCATTTCAAAATTAAACAAATTTTGCGTAAATATGTATTCTGTTTGTATGATTGTTTTCATAAAGTAAATATACATGAAGAGCGCAACCCTACAAATACATACAGTCTTTTTTTTACAAAACTACGTACTTTCAAAGTTGTAATATAAATTAAATTTCCAGGTAAAATGATATATACGTATGTTATTGCTTTTCGAATACATAAACATTTTGAATTCAATAGTGGGTACTTCAATATGTTGTTATTCAATACTGGCTTTTTAATAATATTTTTCCTAGTATTAATAAAATTTTTGATTTAATATACATCACCAGCGCTACCTTACAAATAAATACACTCTATTTTTCAAAACTACGTACTTTCAAAGTTGGAATATGAATTAAATTTCCAGGAAAAATAACGTATACGTATGTTATTGCTTTTCGAATATATAAACATTTTGAATTCAATAGTACGTATTTCAATAACTTGTTATTCAGTACCGGATTTTAATAATATTTTTCCTAGTATTAATAATATTTTTGAGTTGAAGTTGAATTATTTGCACAAGAATGACGACTATACGTTTATGAATTGAAATATGATTAATATTTCACACTAGTTTTCTAAAGTAGTAAGGAAATATGACAGCTATAAGCGGATGACATTAAATTCAGATTAAAAAGAAAATATTCAAATAAAAAAAGTATATACTATTCGTCGAGATTCGAACCCGGGACCTTTCGTTTGCCAGGTGAATATGAGGGTAAATACTCGATCCAATTCAACTAGAAACATTATATATTTTTAGCTGATTGTTTGATTCGACGTCTTCCAATTTCAAAAATGCTTACGCAAAAATTTCGAATAGACTCTCTGGATCACGAAATTGCTGTTACAACATATGTCCGTATGTATGTCAGTCGTCCACTCGCTTGTTAGCTCACACGTTTTTTAAGTTCCATTAACTCTTTTATTTTCCACCTCCATATAATTCAAAATTATCCTACAGATGATATAAAATAATAATAAATACAATACAAGAAAAAATTATTTTAAATAAATATGGTTTTGCTTTTGTTGACTGTTAATTACATATTTTACTTGTCGGCGAAACTATCCAGAACAGGGACGTGTTCACCTACGCATTTACGTCGCTATACGACATTCAACATTAAACTGTCAAAACAATTGAATATGCACTTATTTGCAAACTCTTCAGACTTCACGTTGGGCCATATACTACAACATACTTGCACTCATATCTCCACAATCATAATCCAGTCACACACACTCCAGAACATGCAGAAAGTTGAACTCACCTAAAACAAGTTGATTGTAATTTGTGTAACACTCGTGTTAGACTGAATATAATTATATTTAGTTATTAGACTGTCAGACACTAAAGTTACATGAAAAGGTTACATATTTATATTTATTCTTTCAAATATGTTTTATTTTCTTAAACTAAGCTTTTTGTTATACTTATTGCATAGTGTTAAAATTACTGTTTATAAATAATTTAATTGTAATACATATTATTAATAAAAATTATATTTTAGAAATACTTTTACTTGTGTGAATCCATGGTTTGCGAATGTAACAGGGAGTGATATAAATATTTTGTAACTTAGGACCACTCAGGACGGGCATTAGATTATTGTCTTTTTTTCTAAGTTAAAGATATTCTGTTTTCCCCTCTCTCTTTCCATGTGTACTAACATATTTACTTGAAACATTGCTAGATGTCACTAGGTTATGTTTTTGTAGTTAGTAATAAGTTGTCAGTTTGTACCACAAACTTTATGATAAATCCAAGTCAAAGTAACAACATGGATTTATATTTTGCCAAAGAGTGTTTAGAAGATTTAGTTACAGAAAATACTACGATTAAACACCTGTTTCAGTTCCTGGAACTATCATATTTTAATAATTACGACTCAAGCATTATAATGTATCTTGTACTGGAGGTAAGGTTATGTATTTGTTGTTGTTTATAAACAAAAAATCCGGTACGGCAACCACATAATATTCTTCATAACATTTACATTATGTATTTCATATACATATACTCAAATGTCAACCTTGACAAATCCAATTTAATGTACTGTCAAAAGTGAAATATATCTATAAATACAGTAAGCGTTCCCTAATCCGCCCATTTTATAATCCGACAACTCGATAATCTACCCTTGCGGAAGTCCGTTTGATCGGGTGGATTATAAAAAGTAGCAAAATTGTTGATCGTGAAATACAAAACAGCGTTTATTGATATTTTTTGTTGTTTTATTGTTTTAACACATTATATCTTGATCAAGGTGTCATTTAAGAAGAAAATATTATCATTTTTGTTCGAATTTTAATTCACTTGGTTTTGAGTGGATAAATAAGCGCGCGCGTGCTTTCCTGTTGCAGACTACATTCTAGAACACCCTTTCAAATCAAAATTACAGAAATAATTTTCAAATGCCGTCTTTAAAACTGTAATAACTTTCGTTATCGATTTTAAATTTTTTTGCCGAAATATAGGTCTCATCACTGGAAAACTGATAATTTATTTGATACTTGAATCGTTATCATACGTTAAGATGTTTTTGAGATTTTGTTGATTAAAAAATTATCACATACAGACAAGTCCATTTTTTCATGAATACAATGCCATACACGTTATAAATAGATTGTGGGTTTTTTATTTAAAAATAAATCAAACTTGTTTGATTTAAACATGATTATTTTGATTTAAATCATATTATTTTTATTATCTTTATCAGTTATGTATTCTGTTATGTGTTATCACCTGTCAATTGAATGTGTTTGATTCATAATCGTTTGATTACATAAGGTTGCCTGGCCCGCAGATATTTGTCAGATTTTAATTAGATAGCGATTTAAATCATTGATTAAAATAAGGAGCATCCTCATTATGGAAAAAAAAACAATTGCTTTTATGTTAAATATACATGTTTTATTAATAAATTTAACTTGGATATAATTCACGATGACGTTCATATGATTATCCAATCTATATTAATTATTTCAGTGTGTTACATTCATGATACGATTTTGAATTTGAAATTTCTTCATGTATAATCTTCATTAATTGCAGATTGTGGAACGTATTATAGAATCATATAAATTAACGAAGAAAAAAAAGTACAAGGCCAGGATACTTCGTTTATCAAAAATCCTCAAACGATTATCAATACAAGAGAAAATATCGACGCTTTCTCTGCAGACATTTATTGATGAGAGTGGTATAGACATTCCTTTGTGTATACTGTATGAACTGAACAACAATTCCATCTACAGTTTTCAAGCCTATGTGTATGTTTTATATACGTCGGATTTCTAAACGTTACAATTCGAATATAAATCAAAAATATCCAGGCGAAACTACGTTTTGCTTGTTAAATAAATTCGTTATTGTTAAATCTCGTTCTAGAAACCTGATATTTATTATACATGTCGTATATTATTATTTTTTGTCAAATTATTATTTTCTAGTATGAACAACATAGAAACTGTATGGAAATTGGTAAACCGATATTTTAATTTTCCAAACAAACCATCAGATGAATTTTTAGAATCTTATTTCTACGTATGTAAACTGATTGTCGAAATATGGCAACCAAAAAAGTGGGACTATTTTTTGGAAAAGAAACAATTAGAACATTTAAACACTGAACTTAAATGTGTCTGTCTTTCTCAAAACTTTTTAGAGAAGCTGGTTGAATATTTCAATTCTGGAAAAACAACAGGTTTTGATGAATTCATATCCGTTTCTTTACAGGATTCTATTCCTCATAGTATGTTACCCAAATATTGTACACTGTTTCAAATGATTTATGAATATTTGTATTTTTAGAAAATTTTAGCCACATTTGTGATGCAATAATTCAGTTATTAGTAACAAAGGATGATATATACACTATGCAGGACGCATATATCATGCAATCATTATGGACTATAGAAAATAATACAACAGACTGCGACACATTGTGGAAGGTATTTATAATCAACTATTCATTTTTCTAGTATATATTTTTACCCTACGTTGTAGATAATCAAATATAGTTCATTAAGAAATTTGTCCGAGTTTCTGTCACGCTATCCTGTTAACTCAATTAATTGGAAGAATTTTTTATTAATCGTGGGCATTTTCAGTGTAAAATTTGATTTTAAAGTCCATGAACTGAAGGGTAAGTGAATGTATGTTCTCTATCAGAAGTTAATAAATATATACGTTTTTTTATAGATTTCATAATGGAACAAATTTTACTTGCCCTTGGCAATTCGTCGAAGGATGATTGTTTTCTGGCAGCTTTAATACTTGCTAGACAAGCATGTTTCAACAATGTTACTAATTTTCAAACATACAGTGATTGGTAAGTTAAGCATAATTGAAAATGAACCATTGTTGACAGTAATTTCTGTAGGTATGCATCTGTATTTGGCATCAATACTGTCTGTAAAACGGGAAGAGATGCAGCATGTTTTACGCGTCTGATTTTTTTACTTAGCAATTTAATTAATTATGAACCAGAATATGCATTAAAAGTTCATATAGAACGTAGTATGAAAGTACCAGCCGGTTGTCAAAATTTAATGCACAGTTTCAAAGATTTGTGTCGAATACAAAAAGCGAAAATTGTCCAAAATCCCACTATACCACTGGTAAGATTTACATGAAATTGAATAGTAACAAATAATTACATGAATGATTTGTACAGTCTAATTTAGAAGTGCCCGTTGTATGCTTGTTGCATCATGCTGAACAGATCAGTGAGCTAACGTGCATTTTCAACGACTCAGAATTGTGTTCAGCAATATTGCCTTGGCTCGTTGGCGAACCCAAGTATAAGAAAATCATAGATCTACTTATTGACAAGGAAATCATTCAACAATCAGACGTAACGCAATGTGAACCGAGGATTGTAACGGCAGTAGAAGGGAAGTATGATGATTCAGAAGAATTTTTCCAATGATTGGTGAAATTTAATTTAATAAAAATATGATTCAGATGGTCTGTTGTTACAATATTTGAAAGAAACAATTCAGTTACAAAAACTGTTAATTAAAAAAAACAAACATATAATTATTAGTTGATATTATTCATGACCTGTGATTTTGGGTATAAGATGTAAGTTTGTTAATTTTTTAATAAAAACGATTTAATTCATGTATACTGTTTTTCTGTACTATTAAAATGTATAGTCTACAAATTCTTTTCAAGAAATTATAACCAAGCATACTGCATAATAACTGAAGTATATGTTAATTTTCTTTCATTTGCACAGTAATGTTATGTTTTAGTAAGTAATATCTGAAGTATATATAACTGCAGTTGCTCAGCTAGTTTGAAGTCTATTTTTCTATATATCAAGAGTGTACCTAGTTTGCACAATATGTTTTAAGTAACAATTTAAAAAATAAAATATACTGTAGGTTTTACATGAATGGTTTGCTGTGAACACATACCGTAACGTACTTTATTAATTACTCTGAACTATAAAACATATTTGCATTTAGCAAAATGTAGTTTAATGATTTACACATAGTTAATGAATACTAAATTTACAATATCACAAAATATTTCAAATTCAAAGATCGTATTGTAGTATGAACTCTTTCCTACATTCGTATATCCATACAAAAGAAAATTAGCTTGCATTCGGAGGGAACTTAGATGAATGAATGATAGAAGTCTTCCTGGCAGGTACACTATCTGGAGTAGGAATGGCATCACCCGTAGCATAAGGGTTCACAGGACCAGGCACCTTGAGCGGTTGTTTAGACACATTGCCACTCAGTTTCTGTTTGGCCATTTGATAGTCACCAGAATCGAAGTACTTTTGCTGGAATAATCATGATTCATTATAGTTTTCATGTAAATATAGAAAACATGTATTACTTACACCCTTCGCGAGTCGTTTTTGTAGAAATGCAGAATGACCACAACGTCCTGGACCCCCAACTATGCCACCAGGATATTTGGCCTTTAATTTGGCCTCTTCTAGTTTCTCAACGTCATGAGTTGACATCTAAAGCATAATACGAAATTAATAAATTAACCAAAAAACTTTAAAGAACATCACATACCTCTGCACTATTATTTCCTTCGCCAGTTTGTTCACTCATATTCGAAAGCAAATAGGTGACGACTAAAACCGAAAAATTATATTACATTAGCTGACATGCCAACCTAATTTAACATACATAAACAACGACAACTACCTGGCTGTGAAATGTGATTAAATATCGTTAACTTTCATTTACGTACCTTATTCTATGTATCAAACTAGTTCACATACGAATACTGACTATCTTCCAAATATTGTTTACTTTACTCACAAGCATTTATTATTTTGCTGTCAATAGAAAACCTTAATCGCAAAAACAAGCCCGTTACATTACAAGCAAATTACAATTCCAGATATCTGACTTCTTGAAATTTGAATCTTTACTGCCATCTAGGAGAAGGCTTATGAACTAACTGTAACTACTTTATTGGAACTTATTTAAGACAAAATAAATATGAACCAATATGAACAGATTATATTTGTCCTTGTTCCACTATATACGAAGCTAACTAGACAAAGAACACTATATACATTCTATCTTATTATAACGGCAAATCAATTTAATTCAAAAATAAGTAAATAAAAAAAATTATTAACTTAATTTGAAAAAGTAAAACTATCTATAT
>JAGJTL010000016.1:2060717-2072582 GCA_022063505.1 Calosoma granatense
AATCAATATGTCTCTGTTACAAAATTATAGTGATGTATAATCGTTATACATATTTGGAATAATTTAATTATTATATACTGGTACTACAGTGGCGGTTTTGAGAATTCGATTCTGATTATCTCGATCTATTTTAGTTTATTTTAATCGGATTTAACCATTTATTGAAACATATTAGTCCGTGAGGTAGATGTATACACGTCTTAAGAATGTGTATTAAGTATTTTTATCATATCATATGTACATATATTGACAAATATAACAATATTACGTACCATTTTTCTGCTGTGTTTTATATAGGAAAAATAAAACAGCGAATTAATGAAGAAGTGTTATTTTATTAACTGTGCGTATCATTACGTATTGATATTTAATGTATTGCAGCATAATAACATACAATTTGTTAAAATTAAACCCACAGAATGTTTTATACGTGAGTGAGATACATTTTAAATTTCCCACCAAATTATTTATATATGTGTTTATTTATTATTGTTATGCTATATGCTCATTTGTTTTAGTTGTACTGTGATGAAGAAAACGAATAATAGGCGAAATAAGCCAAATTGCATTACATCCGTACAAAATATAGTATACGTATACACAATTTCAAATGATTCCATTGTCGTGGCTTTTGTACTAAACTTCAGAGAATTAAATACATGTTTATAATAAATTAATAAACTTACCTCCTTGGAGTTGCAACAGGATTAAATTTAAATTAAATTAAAAGTTTCGTGCCGATCAGGAAGAAACTAGTATCTGAATAGCAAGCAAACAAATTATTCGATAAATATAATCGAGCCGACTGCAATGACTAGTTAAAACCGGTCTGGAAGGATCTATATAAAATTATAAATTAATTTCAAATGTTTCATAACTTCATAATATCTTCAATCTCTGTTTACATGTTAAACACGATTAAAATGAAAATGCATAAAACGAAACATCGGTTATAATGTAACATAAATTTGATCCGTAATTCTTAAATGGATTTCCATATAACTGAATCTTGCTAATACAGTATATGTGGATAATACAAAGTATTATATAATACAAAAATTTTACTTAATTTTAATAAATCTACTATCTATTTTAATTTCTATAAGTTTAACTGCTTGGAGTATTACGAATATTAAAGTATTAAGTTCCCATTGTATATTGAGTATATTTTCCAAGAACGTGATATTTTCGAAGAAATTTCATAATTAATCTCTATTTTAATACGGAATCCGGTTAAAATATAAATATATTTTGATCTGTTCAGTTTTGCCTAATACAAATTTTACCGTAGTCGTATTCTGGGAAATAGTTGTTATAATAATGTTGGTTAGGCATTGTTGCTTGAAACTACAAGAACTATGAAATAAAAATTTTCTTTCTAGTTCAAAGTATCAAATATTGTAATACAATATGTGTGCGGATCGTTTTGTTGACAAAGGATTCAAAGTAGAATATTGATTTGATAAAGAAAATTTTGAAATTACATTCTGTGGTGATCATTTAATAAAATAATACTTATTACCTATGGTACATTACAAAATATGAAACGTAAATCATTGGTAAGCATGCGCAATACAATTAAATGTTTCTATGCCGAATAATGTTCATATTACATAGTATTGATTTCATGTATTAGGACATCCTCCGAAATATGGGATATAAGCACGAAATTTTGGTGGCTAAATACATTCTTGAGGAAATGTGCAGGGGAAGAGGACGTGAAGAATTAAAAACTGCATAACTTGACGTTACAATAATTGGCCAAATCCTTTTATACATCGAGCAAATTAATTTAGAATGATTACATTTTGATGACAGATTCAGAGATAATGAAACAAAAACAATCATTGAATTGTTGTTAGTCATGCAGATGCAAAACTAAAAATAGTTATAAAACAAAATACTTGTGAAAGTTTTCAATTCTGCACATCGTTCATATTTACAGTTTTGTTCTAGAACAGGGAATGTAATATTGCCAAGTAAAAAAATAGCATTATATACAACGACCTTCTTTGATGAAATACATTTAGAGTATAGCGTTAATGAAAGAAAACATAAATGTACGTACAATAATTGTTTGTGTTGAATATATGTATGTGCGGAAAGCAATAACATATATACGTATGTATACTGAAACACAAGAAGCAGCATCATATCAGAAATGGTCATGTATTAACGAATGATAACATTTATACAAATATATACAAGGATCACTTTCACTGTTCACATGTAACATGAGTGTAGGTTTGTTTATTGAAAAAAATCAAATTGTATATATATCAAAAGATATCATCTATTTCATTATTTACATCAAATGTTGATGTACAATACTACAAGGTAGGCCACGCGTTCTACAAAACCTTTGCACCACTCCATTCGTATGCATGTATATCACAAAACAAGGGCATCCGGCCCATTCTCACGACCAGGACCGAGTCTAGGTTATGTACGAAGACGTCACCATTCATAACTCGTTATTCATTCACCATTATTAAATTAAGACACCTTGTTCTACTTAGAGCCGGTCCTGTTCATGTAAAGTTACATTTATTATTTCATATATTATAAAAGTTCTGGGTAGTCAAATGCAAATAGATCATTCCAAGTCAAGTGAACCAAAGTTAAACGAACCATTAACCACACTTTCACATGTTTACTGTACCATCCAGTTTTAACTTAATTTGTTTCATAATATAGATAATCGTCCGTTAATATATTATTGTTACGTTATGAGGTCTATAAGATAAACTATAGAAACGATTACTAACTAATCTTAATGTTTAACTTAAATTCTAATTATTTACATAATTTCGTATCAAAATATGTATGTAACTTCCATACGAGACTGCAAAAAGAAAATAAAATTTTGTCATCAATAATCCTACTACAATTTCGTAATAACTGCAATTTTAGCAAGGAATCTCAGTGGTATCATATGTTTATAAATACAAATTTTGTTCGTTGTTACAACCAAAATATTATTTCTAAATTTATAAACATATGATCCAAGTTGAAATTCTGTATAGTAAAATGTATAAAATATTTGCAAGAACATATTTTTCAATATAAACAATATATTCCAAAGGCAACATTTGAAATAATAGTTTTTTTAAACGTCACGTCATTAATCGGACGTGTTACTTTGTTTTTTGTCCTTGCTTCGTAACACCTTAAAATTAATATTATTAACAATAATATATTAACAGATTATAGAAGTCTATACAGAAATTATATATACATTTACCTCAGTACTGTGGTACAGTAAATAAACGTGAATGCATTCAAATATAGAATGAGGTTAGGTTTTCTGTTGGTTTCACTGACATGGAATGATCTAAATAAATACACTACACTGAAATAGTATCGAACTGCACGTTATCGAAACGAATAATCCCATATGGGAGAATAATTGCATGTAAATATATATGTTATGATTGATCTGACTGTCTAATCATGATGTCCGGCATGCACGCGCGCGCTCTTACTTTCATTTAAGGNNNGGGCGATAAGGGGGCGGGGGTCTGAGAAATAGAAATAGAAGGTGTATATAACGACATATTGTCGACATAAATGGAAACATCAACCAGAATTACAACAGCCACAAGGCCGTATCATTCTAGTACACACTGTTGTGTCCCCATCATCAGACTGGTTAGAAGCCGTCCTTTGAATCCAGCGTAACACATTCAATCATATATATGCCAAATGTGACGACCACTATTTCATATACGTTGTGATCATCCTTCGGTAAATGTCTCCTTTGGTGCCTCACAAATAATAAATTACAAAAATTTACTATATATCTAATAGTTCTAAGTCACTGTGTTAACACGTTCATGAACTGGGCGGATGTCTCCTCTCGTAATCTCTGTCATAGTCACGTCGGTAATCTCGTTCCGGACGCCATTCACCCGGCGAGAATCTGTCTCTGGGAAACGCGGTCGGAGTTTCACTGCACGGGTATATATTCGATGGACCGAAATTACCACCCAGATTTGGATAATGGTTGCTGTATCTCTGTTGACCTATCGGTGCAATAGAGTCACGATTACTGCGTGGGTATGGTCGATTCCAGTCTCGGTCTTCTTTAATACCGGAACTACTGTAAAACAATTTCATTCAATCATTAGACCATTTACTCTAAACAATAATAGCCATTAAGTATTACTTTCGTTTATCTGTTGGACGCTGTCCATGATCTCTATCACGATGATACGCGGATGATGGAATGCGTGGATATGACTCAAATCTTTCTCGTTTGTGATCAGCGTTGCTAAACCTGTCACGTGGTTGTCCTGCCCAACGATCTACTCCACCATCCGGGTAATTGCCTCGCGGATCACCAGTTTCATGTCGATTGTAACCAGATCGTTGAGGTGTGACTGATACACTTGGTTTCCTTATATTTCGGTTTCCATACGGTCTTGACCATTCATGATCATCGTCACCAAGCATATTATCGTCACGATTCTTTTTGCTCACACGTTCTTTTTCGATGCTTTTCTCCTTTTTATCACGAGATCTATAATAAAAAATTAGTTTTAGTCATATTTTCTAAATATAGAAAAATAAAGTGAAATTTTAGCTTGATTTGTAATATTATTAGTGTGTGATATACTGTGTATTTCATTAGGATACAGTTCTAAAATAATTTTTATTATTTCCTGAACATATGCATAACGAATATAAAATATATATTTTGTAATAAACAGACAGATATGAACCTTTCTGAGTTTAGTTTTTTAACTTCCTTCTCCATTTCTCGTTCTGAATCATCTTCATGTCTTCTTTTATTGTTTCCTTCTGAACGATCTTTTTCATGTTCTTTTTCTCGATCTCTTTCTTTCGATTGAGAAGTGTTACTATTCTGTTGACTCTGAGATTGAAAACAATCAAAACATAATACAATGAGTGTATCGTTCAAAATATATTTAAGTAAATATAATACTTACATCAATTTTAACTTTTTTCAAATTCATTTCATGTTTTCTTTCCTTTTCGTTCTTCTTCGATGCGTGTTTATATAGTTTATACAATTTCTTAGCATCAAACTCCGTGAATTTAGAGACAAAATACCACAAGTTACTGAAACAAATATAAAATTATATAATTATATATATATAAGTAGAAAATTATATCTTTTTACCTTCGCCATTCTTTTATAACTTCTGGATCAGTGTACTCGCTCAAACATATATTGATTTGTTCTCCAATCTGAAGTAAGCACATTCTGGTGTGTTGCACTTGATCGCTTTCTGATAACGATTGATCGGGATTGTCTAATGCTTTTAGAGCTTTTTTTACCGGTCTCATTTTTTCTTTGCACTGAAATACATTCATTGAAATATTACTTAATGTGGTCGGACAGTTTAGAACCAGTTGACTTACTTCGTTAAATATGGATGGATCTAAATCGCCAAGTACATCTAAAGCACGTGGTTCATTATTCGCTGTGAAATGCATCGGTCCTGCTTCAGCTTTCTTTTTATTCTTTTCTTTCTTCGATTTTTTCTTATCTCTTCTTTCTAATTTGTGATCTAATGGTACAAGTTCTTCAGGTTCTTCTTCAGATTTTGTTACTTTGGCGGGTGACTGGAAAACATGGAACAACATGTTAGTTAAATGATAAAATTAACGAGTTATTTACTAGAAATAAATTAAGAGGAAATAATACCTTCGGTTGTTTTTTTGGTATAGTATTTGATAAAGTTGATGTAGGTCCAATCTCTTCTGTTGAACTGGCTTCATCATTTTCAATAATCTCTTTTGTTAATGCTTTAATCTCTTTTGCTTTTCGTTGTCGTTTTGGTTTTGTGACGCCCTTTTTCTGGTCTAGTTGTTTTTTGATAATTTTAAGCAGATATTCCGCTCGGGACTGTAAGTGTTTGGCTTGAGGTTTTTTATCTTCGTTAGATAAGATTTTGTCACTTATTGCAAGAGAAGGATCCATTTTGATTGCTTCCCACGATCCCATACCGTACTGGTAGATGCCAAGAAGTAATTTCGAATCTTCCACATTTGTCCATTCAACATCGAAATGAGCTGGTTTAGTCCGTGTCTCCAGAATCCATTTATGTCTTTCATCCGCTGAGGATGGCATAATTTCATCTAATGGCTCCAATTCTTGTTCACATGCCATCATTGTTTTTGCATTTACAGATACGCCTCCAAGTTTGAAAGATGGTCCGCGTGCTCGTTTTTTAGAACGTGCTGTAGACATGTTACTTTCATCTTGACCATTTGATTCATTCTCTTTGGATGCAACGTGTCCCACCATAAATGCTTCGCAACGTTCATGCAGTAATTCGCCTAATTTCTTTAATTCAGCCAATGGTTTTTCTTGCAGTTCTGCGTCACAAGCAACGGCATCGAGTCGTTTCAGTGGTGCTGCAAATTTCTTGTAACTTTTAACGAAACGACGAATCTCAGCATCTGTAAATCCTTTAATTCGTTCCCTGTTACCAAGCGGCGGTCGGCCTCGTTTCTTCGGTCGTTCTTCATCACTACCATCCTCACCGCTTGAGCTTGATTCATCGGCTTGTTTACGTCGTTTACGTCCTTTACCTTCACCACCTAAACATGTTACAGAACAGTCCCAAAAAAGCAACACGCAAATCTCGAAACAATTCGAATACACTTACCACCGTCACTTTCTGACTGGTTTATCTGCTGTAATGTTTTACGTGAACGTGGCGGCAGATACAGATCTTCCATTTCTTTAGACCGTTCCTCTTCTTCAACTTTTTTCCGTAAATTTTCAGGAATAATATCCTCCTAAGGGAAATCAAGGTTTCAAAATCTGATCTGAATCATGAACACATGTATAGCGTAGTTGAATATTGTGTGTACATACCCAATCTTTACTTTCATCTTCTGTTCCAATTTCAGCTGGCGAAGGTCCTTTATCTTCGTCAAATGCTGCAAAACTGGCAACTTTAAATGCCGATAACAATTCATCACCAGCCATTGTAGGTCCTTCATCTCTGGTTTCAGCTCTTCGCAGGATTTCATCAATATCACACTGAAAATGTAAAATTTCATAAACATTTTCCATGTAAATAAAATACACTTGACTCACTGTTGGTTCCTCGTCTTTGTCCTCTTCATCTTTAAACAATTCTTCAGCTCCGAACTTTAAAATAGCAGTTAAATCTTCTTTGTTGAATGGTGTATTATTCGATGAGCCTTTCTTGTCTAAGACTGTTCGCCCAGTCGTGTCCATACGTTGAATAACTAAATGATCTAAGACCATTTTCTGTTTTGCTCGTTCAACAATTTCTTCTTCTACAGACCTGGCTGTTACTAATCGGTAAATGTTCACTTGGTTCTTCTGTCCAATCCTGTGTGCTCGAGCCTGAGCTTGTAAATCATTCTGAGGATTCCAATCCGAGTCAAATATAATGACAGTATCAGCTGTTGCTAAGTTGATACCTAAGCCTCCTGCTCGTGTCGACAGTAAAAAGCAGAAGTCCTGTAGATAAACATTTACATTGAATGAATATAGCGGAATTTAGCTGTTCTCTTAAAAGTAATATTAGTGGTACATATACAAAAAAAAAAAAAAAACTAAAATACAATTATATAATAAATTATTTACCGGCGAACCCTCTGCATTGAAATGATCAAGAGCTTGTCTCCTAAGTTCTCCTTTAATGCTCCCATCAAGCCGTTGAAAAGGAAAATGTCGTTTTTGTAAATATTCTCCTAAGATGTCCAACATTCGTACCATTTGTGAAAATATTAATACTCTATGTCCAGTTTCTCGTAACCGGGTCAATAGTTTGTCCAACAGTACAAGTTTACCGGAACCTCGTAGTAATTGCTTTAAAGTATACAATTGCATTTCACTCTGTTCATTCTAACAATTGTAATTGATTTCATCATACCTGTACAGCATCTTGATGTGATGATTGTTGTTCATATTCGGAAGGTTTCGTCAGTAACGCATGATTGCAACATTTCTTTAGTTCAATGACAATATTGAGAAATGTACTTGTCGATCCCTTAACACCTTTACGCAAGGCATTGTAATTTTTTGTTAATATCCATTTATAGTATTGCTTTTGGATGGAGGTCATTTCAACACGTAAAATTTGTTCAACTTTAGCTGGTAAAGATTTTTCTACATCTTTTTTTACTCTTCGTAAAATGAACGGTTCCAATTGTTTATGTAATTTACTGTATCCTTTGGTAGCAGCATTTTCATGATCTTTTTCAAACTCTTCCCATGCTGTAAACCTAATAATCAATACGTTATAAATAACCTGCTACGGCCTGATTTCGAATTCGTTACTTACTTATTAGGCATAATAAAATGTAGTAAAGCCCACAATTCCTTCAAGCTGTTTTGTAACGGTGTACCAGTAATTAATAATCTATGGTTTGTGTCGAATTCCATTAAAGCTTTATACAGTAACGAATCATCGTTCTTTAATCTATGTGCTTCGTCTACTAACAGTACGGCCCAGCTAATACTACCTAAGAATGCTTTGTCCTTTAGAACAATTTCGTATGTTGTTAATATGGCATTAAATTTTAGTCTTTTTGAACTTTCGTAGCTCCACTCATACTGTCGAATCTGAAAGTTACAGTGATATTTTCAAATACAATTTTTTTATTTTAAATTAAGTAAATAAAATTAGTGTGCATATAGTACACAACAAAGTAAGAATGTAGATAATAATTGGCTATATAAAATATTTAAAATAATATTATATATCATTAACTATCACTTAGGAGTAATACTGTCATAATTATTTTATATTTATCTGTACCGTAAGTAATAATTTATAATGCGTAGTTTATGAAATATACCTACGTACATGCATAAATACATTTAAATATTAAATATCACATGACATTTATTTTATTATAGCATGAATTAACTTACGATATTTCTTGAGTTCACGTCGCCCAAATATGTGACAAAATTCAATTCTGGTGCCCATTGTGTGAATTCTCTTTGCCAAGAAGTCATCGTCGATAATGGCACAACACATAAAAATGGACCGTATAATTGGTGTGTGTTAAACAGGTAATATAAAAAGCATATAGTCTACAAAGAAAATATCAATTATGTATTATTATAACAATGATGTCGGTATAGAATTATACCTGAATAGTTTTACCAAGACCCATTTCATCTGCAAGAATAACCGAGTTTTCCTTGCACCATGAATGTATTAACCAATTCAGACCGTCCATTTGATAATCCCGTAAAATTAAACCCTGCAATAGTACAGTAACACGTTTCAAATTACGTATGATACAAAATATACAAACAGATATGTAATCAGATGTTTAATGAAAGAGGAAACCACTTGCGAATTAACTATAATAAACTAACTTACTCTGTCTGTTCCCATATAAGTTGGTTGTGATTTGACTTCATGGAATTTCGGTCTATATTTTAAAACTTTACAATGGCGCGAAGGTGTTCGTTTTGATTCCTCTCGATCTCTGAATTCCTGTATCTTTTTTGGCCACTTTCTCGCAATAAGAGTGGAATCTTCCCATGTCGCATCAGAGTATGGTAAACTTTCCCATTTTAAATAAAAATCAATGCCCGCACCATCTGGTTTATCATATTTAGCTACAAATATAATTAAGTATATGAAAACAAAAATATGTAAAAATAAAAATCTAATGTGATTGAAATACCGATTATTCTTTCCACGTAATTGTAACTTTTCAACAATTCTTGCTGAAGTTCCAACTGACATTCATAATAATCAATATCTTCTGGTGATGCATGTTCTCGCCAAACTGACAAGTCAAATTCTCGTTTCACATAATTCTCAAGTTTTTTCATACCTTTAACCTAGCCGAAATTAAAATGTTACAAATTTACCATAACATCAACCAGATTCACTCGACAAAACAACAAGTCAAACATCAATATTACGGTAATTTCGCAAACCTAATTCGTTGAGCAATGCAAAAACTGAGAAAATTTCTATCAATGAATATAGCTGGCGGAGCAATTATCTAGAAATTATTTAGATTAATATGTAACTGTCACTAAATAATAAACGTTCGTTTACTATGTTAACATTTTTGTAATTGTTAGGTTATGCCACGCACATTACAAGACGTGAACTGCGCATGTGCGTAAAAAATTTAATGCAAAGCTTGCTTTTCAAAAACAACTATGCAATGCAATAAAGCTTACTTAAACTGATTGTATTGTGCAGTCCAATTATTTTTTGATTTTACTGTAAGTATTCAATATGTAAAACTAAAATTATGTCTAATACGATACGTTGTTTGTATTAAATTTCTAGTATAATTGTATCACTGATATAATTCAAAGCAAGAAGTTAGCTTTACAGTCGATGCTACATGAAGAATTGTAGATGTAGAGCTTGCATTGCATAAATGTAAAACAGACTTCAAGATTGCAATTGCCTTCAGACATTCATTGGTCATACATGTCAGACGCTGGTGAAGTTCAGTATACGATTGAAATGATTTGAAGGGAAACTATGTTGCTTACATGAATACTAGTACAGAGCGATCCAGAATGATTGTAGATCACGTGACCAAGCAATGTTCGCATTGTAGTGAAAGCGAACTTCCACTGAATAAAAATAAGATCAACTTTGTGGTTATTTACCGACATTTACCTATGTCACCGGCCGGGCATTCAGTGGCGTCTTGTTGGTTTTTACCGTTGTTTGTTTTCTGTTTCGTTTTGATTTTTTCCATATTTTCTTGGTACATATCAGTCTTTCTTAAGACTAATACCCTTATCTGTGTTTAATAATAACGTAACTAATATTTTCTTGTATTTCTAAACAATATTTTTATGAATATTTTAAGTTACAATGTTATGGCACGCCTATGTATTGTGTCTGTTTCAAACCATTACTATAGTGAAGCAGCAAATTCACTATTGCTATAGAGCGGCACGCTACAATCATTCTGGATCACTCTGTATTATATTATTTCTTGCGAAAATAACCGATAAAATATGTTTGAGTTGTATTTTCGACGAGTGAACATTTTCGATATGTCAATAATTACTTTTTGATCTAATAATGATTGTTCGGATTCCCAAGTATTATGAATGTGAGCCCAGTCTTTCCATTTAATCAGGTACTGTAGTTCAGTGTTCTCTAAATCGTCTACATCAACATCCGCATTCGGATCACCGTTTTCTTCAACCGCGTATGCCGTTGTTATATTTCCCGTAACACCGCGTTTACCCCTTCGTTGACCCAGAATCTTTTCAATAGTTTCATATTTTTCCGTATCAGCAGGAACATCTACTTCGGCGTACTCCACTTCCACTAGATCTTCTGAATCTGTTTTCTCCTCGCTGTCTTCTTTGTAACTGACAGTGGCGGCAGCGGTACGTCTCGATGCCAAACGTTTCTTATCATCGTCACTGTCCACACTGGAATCTTCAGAACTGTATGAGTTATGTTTCTGTTTGAATATATGTTTCTGGGGCATTCGACGTGACTCTCGTTTCACCGCACCGATACGTTTAGAAGGTACAACTGACTTTTCATCATCCGAGTCAGATGAACTATCATTATAGTCCCATGATTCTCCATGCTTTGAATGTTTTTTCATTGGCTTTTCATTTGACTCTTCGTCAGTGATTTTTAACCTTTCTGGTTCTTTACGAGATCTAGATGACCTTCTAATTCCGTAAACATCTGGATTGTCTTCCCAAAATTCTTGCTGTTTACAGTTTGTATTGATCTGTTTTGATTTGATATTAGGTGAATTTGAGGTAGCTGGACTACTTGAGGAAGGTGCATTTTGGTCAACACCCGATGCTGCAGATTCTGAAGAACTCGAGGAACTAGATCCGGAATCACTGGACACAATATAACGAATCAAATAATTAAGTAT
>JAGJTL010000016.1:2091130-2104384 GCA_022063505.1 Calosoma granatense
ATTAAAAAAAATTTGACATTCAGAAAAAAAATTTTCTTATATTTTTTGTTTTAAAAAAACTTTAATTAATTATTAAGTATGAAAAATACTTTTGGTTGGATATCATATTATATAAGGTTTACCGCAATTCTATAACCATGCATCAGTACGTTGTTATGCGAGGATTACCACAAATTATCAATAGAATTAGTGTGAAACCGTGTTGTAGAAGTATCTTGTTATTATTAGTACATATTTTAAAATGAAATTGTAACAGAATTTTGTATCATAATTTACCAAACGTTAAATACAAGTTATGTTTGTATCTGTTCAATCCCAATAAACATTTTAATAGAACTTTATTAATTAGGCATCTTCTCTCCTTGGTGGAGAGGGTACAGGATATTCAAAAGGTCGTAGTAATATCAAAACATAATATGAAATAAATAGAAGTAAATAACAAGTTTTATTACAATTATTGAGTCAAAGCTCACAGTCACTGATATATCACAAGTTTATAAATTTCAAGTATACAATGGAATACAGTACTTGTGTTGGTTTGAATTGTACTTGCCAGTCAGATACTTGTTACTGGAGCCTCTCCACGTGACACCAGTGTGTAAGTGATGGCGGGTGGTGGACGGTGTCCAGTGGTCAGGGATGCCAGCTATAAGGTCATGCGCTACGACCAGACGTGGAGAACGCTTTCTGGAGTTGCTCTTGCTCTGCTACTAGTACATGAGTGGTCAGGGATGTTTGCTATTAGGAAATGTATTACTAGCAGACATGGAGAACTATTTCAAGAATCGTACACTTCTAGTAAACAAACGGAGTACAGAGAAAGTTATGCAAAATAAAACTTGAATTACATTATACTTTTTTCATACTAGAAACTAGTACAAGTTTTTATACTATGATCTTGGATAAAAGATAGTAAAGTAAAGTGTGATGTAAATAGAGATATTCGTGTTCTTTGTCTAAAACATTTCTACCAATGCCAAACCTGGTCAAAGCGTATTATGGCGTATTACACGTATTTAGTTTTTAGGTTGGTATGAACCAAAATTGTGGTTAGTGCGCATATCAATGTATTGAACTTGGATGAAACATAGGTCCGGACCTAGTTAGTAAAAAAGTATCTAGTATACAAACTTTGATAAGATTTTAGCTGATTTACATTATCCAAGTTTCATACTAGGTGCTAGTATTAAAACTTGTACAAGTTTCTAGTATGAAACTTGGATAATGTAATTCACGCTTAAGATTCTTACCGGAGTTGCTGGTCGATTCTGTTCTTGTAAATATCGGTTCAAATCTCATTCAAACTGCTGCTAGGTTAAGCCACGTCGCTTGACAAGTGTGGTTTCTCACTCCGCTATTTGATTAGTTAAATACTTGCATTTTAACAAATTGTTGCATCAGTTACAGGTGTCCTATGTTGTTTAAATATTACAATTATACATACAGACACATTTTATAATATGTATGGAAATGACTACCACTCTCTTCAATTAGTAACTAGTAACTGAATGTTATTTAAATATTCTATAGCCATCTATCGCACAAGTAATGTTTTAATTCTGAGCAGGTAATAACTCGTTAATATGTACATTTGTAAATCTATTACATCATGAGTTACAGGCATAATATTACGAGTTTAAAACAGTAGAAATAAATATGAGTTTAATTTGACAACAAGTAACAAAAAAATATATATATTAATAATACGTAATTGAATATAATTTTATTATAACGAATTATCACGTTGTAAATGAAGATAATATTAAATACGTAAGTGATATTTACGTTTCATCTATGACTTTGTTATAAATATAAGTTAATTCCATGTTTTATTTTATCTTAATTTACGATTTTGAAATTGACAGCAAATGTTCAGTTATTAATGAACAAATTTCATTAATAGAATAGAAAGGCCGACTCTGCGAAATCTAATAATTACAGCCACTGTATTTTAAAATTTACCGCCGTTTTGTGAAATATTAAGTTGTCAAAATCTACCATCTCTAATATGTATTTATAAAAATTTAAATAATCTTTTATTTTAAAAAATAAACATGCATGTATGAGTAGAATATATGCCAATAAAAACTGTAAAATAAAATGTGTACTTTCGGTTATAGTGTACACTCGTTTAGAGCAAATATAATTTTCGAAATTTGACGAAAAATCACCCAAAAAAATGAAGTTACCCCAAATTTCTTTCTCTTGTGAAACGGCCATTTCTCAAGCAAATCGATTAAATATTACGAATATTAGTTAATTAACGTTGCTGAATTCAATGCTTTTTTCAGAATTTAAATATCATTTTCCGTTTGCCTGCTTGAGGCCGATAAAGTTGAGACGATTTTCCAAAAATGCAATTTTTCCGATTTTTGCCAAATTTGCGAAAAAATTAATTTTTTATTACATGACATAGATTGTTGAAATTTTATATATAGACTATTTGGGACACGCTATTTTCAAAAATGAAGTCAAAATTGAGCTAGCGGCGACCGTTGGCGAGTTAGTATATTATTTATGCAAGTAAAAATCAAAACAACGCTATTTTCTGAACCTCAACTTTGATCACAGATATCTAGCTCAAATGTCTGATTACGCTGAAACAGGCATGTATAAGTAGAATATATGTCAATAAAAATTTGAAAAATGAAACGTGTACTTTCGGTTATAGTGAACACTCGTTTATAGTGGACTAAATTCCTGGTCGCTTCAAGTTCACTATAAGCGAATTCCACTGTATAAAGTTAATATTTTAATAAATAACAAAAAATTAAGAATGTGTTTCTTTTATAACATAATCTATTTATTATCAGTCTGAAATAAAAACAGAATTTTTCTTTAACACGGCAGTTATTTTAACTATAATTACAATTTTAGTAGGTTACTTAATATTTACTTTATTTTTTAATAAATATATTAATCGATATTTATTAGAAGGACAAATAATTGAAGTAATTTGAACTATTTTACCAGCTATTACTTTAGTATTTATTGCCTAACCTTCATTACGATTATTATATTTAGGTAGGACAATGAAAGGTTTTATTATAAAATACCATTTAATGAAATATTACGCTGTATTATTCAATACTACATTTAAAATATAATATGTAAAAAACCAAGTAAACCTATTAAACAGTCAGATATGGTTTAATATTGCGTAATATTTACTGGTACGTTATGAAGGAACAAGATAAATATACGTATTTCTCGTTTATATGACGTTTCATATGAAGAGCTCGGTCTGTGCAATTTTTAAATGATGGGTGTAAAATATTACAAGAAATATTCAAAAAATGGCATACATAAAATATCAATAAAATGCATTTCATTTAGTAATGTATTTGAAAATTGCATTTTTTTATTCGTTTAAAGTTGCTGAAGATCGGTTATCAGTTCGCGACGAATTTCAAGAGATGTTAGAATGAAATAATGTTATATATTAAAATCGAACCAATAAAATTAACTCGACAATATTAACTCTTCGCAATTGAAAACCCACAAAGAAAGGTATCAATATCTATAGAAACTCAAGCTGCCCTGTAAAATAAACAACAAATAAATAATATGTTTTCAGATAAACATATTGATATAAACTTCAAATTACATACTTGTCAACTGTTATTATATTGTCTCCTATATAAATTAACATTATAGCAAATGCTAAAAAAAGATTTATTATATTATAGTTTGGTGATGTTATACTATCTTCAGAAAAGCACAGCCGTCTAATCAATCTTCAATGTTTTTAAATGGAACATTTCCGTGTGGACGTTACAAAAAAAACCAGATAAAACTGGTTGTAATCGAGCGATCCTTTCCAGCAGAAACGGAGATCTCTCACGAAGAGAAAGAAAAGAGAAAATTTAAGATTTCTTCTCCAAATTTTAGAAGTTGTTAGACGCTATGACAGCTTCATGCAGTAAGGAGAATTGAGATCAATCCTGTTTGCTAATTCGCTGCTCTGCAGGATTCAAAATGCAGTGTTACTAAACTGTTCGCGCATTGCAAGATTGCTTGCGTTTGCATATTGCAAAAGCTTTCGATGCAACTATATGTATGTACTTTCGTTGTTCCGTAAAAAATCCGTAAATATTTGAATAAACCCGTTCGACATCATACAGATTTTCAACATATTTAGTAAAAATTATAAAAATATCTATGTATTACAATGTACGTACGTATGAATTTGTTAAATAGCATCTGTCTGTTTCTAATATATGACGCAAGTTAATAAATATGATTATCTTTTATTTTAATTTCAAAGTTAGAAATTACGTAATAGTTTTTTAATGAACAATTACTAAACATAAATATGTATTAATTTCTTTTCTTTATTTTATTGTCTATTGTTATCTATGTGCATAATTGGATATTTCCATAAAATGAAGCGTAGTTTTGAGATACAAGTATCATGCTATCCGTAATACGTTCTCTGGTAACATTGTTAATATTATGCAGGTACGTACATGTAATGTACGAGTGTACGTACAGTGTACGCGTGATGGCTGTAGTGTCATCCCTGATTTGCATTGAAGTTCATTTGATTGGTAGTAGTTTCATCAAGAGTTATTATGATGTTCATTATCTGGGTACGGTCGTGTGTCAACCCTTCGGCTCATTTACGTCCACAGTCTAAGCGGCTGTCGCTACTGATAGCATCAGACGCGACGTGGCCTGGCGTTTGCTGACAGCCACAAACACCACATGGACAGGACAAAAGGACAACACAGCGCCAAGTACCGGACACTGCAGACACTCACCGATGTTTGGACAGGATGGCACAAGTTCGTACTGTTGTTCCGTACTGGGCATGGTGTGTTTGTATGGCGTGTGTAGTGTAGGGAACCATCGCCGCATCTCCCCAGAATGCCTGACATTTATGATAGTGAAATTTTAAAATGTTCGCAGAGTTTTTACGGTGCTACTTATCCAATGAGCGTGGCCGCATGGCGTCAACCAATGGCGTTTCAGTAGGACTGGCTCCGGCGAACGAATGGGTAGGGCGTCCAGCTGGCCAGGTGCCCGGCAATGCTAGATTGTGTGGTACTCGGTACAGTGTGCGATCAGCATACTGGCATATAAGTCTTAGAAGGTGCGTACGCTTACCTGTACAACGATACAATAGGATACGCTACGATATCAGCACCTTCCCGGCTTGTATCAACAAGTCTACCACAGTACCATCAGCCAACATCATAACGGCACGCGTCCGCTTTACCTACCTACAAATCTTCCGTTTGTTCGTACGTGTGTGCGTGTGAGTGAGTGTGACAGAGAGAGGGTTCGACCACGTGCCGCGCGCTCGCGTGCATATGTCAATCAATCAATCAGTACGTTACATTTTACCGGTGTTATTCGAGTGGTGATTAGGTGAGTGCACCGAATTAATAACGATCAGCGACGTCGTTATGTGTTCAACGGTCGTTATCTTCTACGTCACCGCCGTTGCTGACGTCTGAAACCCTTGTTGTCGGGGAAATATCACTTGGTAATCACAACACATCATCATGTTCACCAGGTAAATTCGTTATTAGTAATAAATACAAATTATTTTCTTCATTTTTCTATCTTCTTAATTCTATATTGTGTTTAAATTTAACACATTATTCTACGGTATAACTTAAATAGCAATACATTATTTCTTAACAGTTATAAATAATATAACTACAATTGTTATCGCAGTATCAGTTTGTAAATAAAGTACCGATACTTATAATTATTCATAAGACTCTTAATTAAATATATGACAAGAAAAAACAGTTTCATATGTTGATAATGTCCGATTTGTTTTCTGTCCGTACGCACATATCACCATAAATTCTACAGATATTTTACCGCCAAATCTGTACTTTGATTTCTTAGAACGGCGATATTCTAGAGCAAACTGTAGATTTTGGTGTTCTAGGTATTATTGCCGTATATCTGATATTTCATATTTATATTATAAATTATATAAAACAATTAATATCAACGGTTGTTACGATTGACATTGTTATTAATCAAACAGATTTATTTTGTTTGTATAATTCAACATTTTGTCAATATAGACTTTATTCCTTGCGGTTATAGATAAAGTATAGATATGTTTATAAACATACGTTTAACTAGTAATTGATCGAACTGATATCTTTGCAACTATAACCGTGTATTAACGTGTTAGTGTTTGCTAGATCAAACAGTATTATTTTTGTTTTATGTAACTAAATACATATTTACAAGTGTTAGTTACAAGTATAATAAGCTTTGTTTAAATTAGAGTCTATGATGAAATTTCACATATTTTATATCTTCAAATAATTTATTTAGATTATAATTATAGTAACAGTTATCTATACATACATATCCGATATTATGTTTTGTATTCATATAAATTATATTAAAACATACTGTATTGTATTTCTGATTACAATGTAAATAGTCATTCAAGAAATTCTACCTGTAAAAACCTGATCTCTTTGTTGAATGTCATAATTATATTTCAATTAGTTCTTAAACATCTAATAAAGTTGTTCATTTCTCGGTGAATTTATTGAAGTGTAAAAATATTTAGTTTCTTAGTTAATTTATTTAAAAAAGTATACATACATCAAGACTGAAATATAAATTAGTTCAATAGTATGTATTCATACGTGTCGTTGGGGCATGGTTCATCGTTTAACCAAAATTACCCAGAGGTTTAGTACCAAAATTATTTCACAGTGCTGTTGGGTCTAGGCTTCCGGCTCGTGGGAGCCTCGCACGTTAGGCGGCCGATTCTTCCGGGACACAGCCACAATTCAACGTGCGGTACGGGCGCTTTGGAACGCCCAAAACGTGTTATTATTACGTACTATTTGTAAGTGCCGTGTTCTCTGTTCCGAACGATTCCATCGCTTAATTTCTTCTCTTCCATTCAACAAAAAACTACATGTATCAACATATCTTTATTACATTGAAAATCTTCAAATTATACAGATTGATTATGTACGTACGTACATACATACAAAATTCTTTACATTGTTTTATTATTATTATTTTACTGAATTGTTGACTGTAATAATTTGGAGACTGCTTGTAAGATGGTTAAATGCATACGTAATGGATCACGCATTACTAAATAGTGTGTAATAAATCTTAGTAAATATACTCATGTTGAATATTTTCATTGTGAGTAAGTTAACAGTCGGTACATGACCTCGTTTAACTCGCTTACGTTACGTTATCGTGTGCGTCAAGTCTCCTACGTGTATGAATAACGTGAGACGTAAGATGATGCGTAACTACATCCCCACATTCCCAGATCATTACGCATAGAAATTCGATTTGTGGTTTTTGTGTATTACAAAAGGCAGTACAACTTCTATTACGGTGAAATCTGAAATAGACTTTGTTGATCATGTTAACATATCAGATAAAAAAGAACAAAGACTTTGGCAAAATTTTTACAGAACGAAATAATACATGTTTAGTTTTTAGAATTAAATTAATAATTAATGTCATGCGTGTACGTACAAATACTGCAACACTAATTTTTGGGTTACACACATGAATATATTTTCTTTGACACATTAAGAATGTTTCAGTTAAAAGAAACCAATAATTTATTATAGAAATCTATTACGTCGTCGTTCATATAATATATAATTAGTTGTTTAATCGGCCAATCATAATCATTAGATGTTTTTTCTACTGTGTCAAAATATACAAGTGAATTACAATTCATATGAAAACTTATTTTTACAAATGCATTTTTACATTCTCATGTCTCATTTTGAAATATATTTTTAAATTCTTTTTTAATTGTAGTAAATAAATACTTTTAGTAATAATTATAAGGTTAACAGATTAAACATAAATATATTTTATCTTGTGCAATTGTAAAATGATTATTTAGCTTTCCAAATACCTGATAGGTTTTAACTCTTAACAAGTTTTGGATATTACAGCCATACTGGTTTACTAAATAGTCTGATATGTTATATTCTATTACATATATATTGCCTATATCATGGTTGTACGGAGAGTAAACATTGAACAGTTTTTATTTGTAATGAAGTTAACTATTTGTAATACATGAACACATATTGATGCAACGCTATGCAAGTTTAAACATGTTGCTATGTAGACATAAACAGGACGAATCTAGCTTTTATACTGTATAAATATGTAATAATTGAAGAATGGTGAGTTACAAATGTGGATTATGTAGGGCAGCTCGGTGACATTACGTGTTAGAATAGCATATCTTGTCGTGCGGCATGCCAGGACATAGGGTTATCTGTTGCTCGCATCTTACGTCCGTGGTGCACTGCAATCTACTGAAATTACATGGCACGTTTAAGCATCAAAACACCGGAACGTCATTTTAGATACAATTGTTATGTTTCTCGTTTTCCTCAGTCCTAGGCTGCCTAATGAGTACAAACTCGCCCAGTTACATTCTTATCTAAATATTGGTAAATGATCAAGTCTAGCTTTATCCCATATATAACATCCAAATGTATTTGCTATTAACAACGAAAGTTGATTCGTATATTTGTATAACTTGCAGTATACAGTTAAATCTGGTTTACTGAAATTTCCAATCTGAAAATGGTAGAATACATGTCAGTATTGCTACATATACGTATGTTTAAAGTAAGTTATTGTGATTATATATACGTATCTACATATAGAGTAACAGGATATGTGGTGTGGTGACAAAATGAACAAGTATGACTCGTCACGTTTGATGTGCAAGCACAAGTCCAAGTGTGCAAGTGTGCGTCGTTCTCTGGTCTGTTCCTGTTGGCAGACAACGCTGCCGCCTAGTAATCTAGCGACGCTGCTTTGCGGTCAATGTAAGTGCCTCTATATGTAATTTCTGCAGGCTTTATTAGCCATAGTCCCTGTGTAGTGTTCCGACGCAGCGACATAAACCACAACAAATATTTTGTTAAGCAATTTTATGTACATTATTTACACCACCTACATAGCTGGTCTGCATCGAGATTCAAATTGTACGTTTCAATATACATATACCATCATCAGAAATCTGATACGCTCAATTCATATTTCATTTAGCGATGCAACGTAACGTAACGTTATATCTCGATGTCAGAGTTCCTCGTAATCATTGTCTATAATATCTAGCAAAAATTCTTCTTTAATCACCATACCTTATACCACATTCCTTATTCAGACATACATATGTATGTACATGCTCATTTCTGTCATTCAATGTTGCCTTTTATTTATCACATTGTAAGCAAAGTTAAACATAGAATATAACACACATATCTCACGAATAAAATATAATCATGTCACGATTGTTACGAAAAAAACAAAAATTCACAATAGAAACCAAAACAAATTAAAAATACATACCTTACCATACTCTGTTTCGTACAATTATTAGATCATTTTAAATCAAATCAAACAAAACATAATATACGAGGACTCTAAATAATAATAAAAAATGAATTTCATTAAAAATTTCATTTTGCTTTTACATTAGAATTAATATAAATAAAATATTCAATAAAGTATTCATATATGAGTAATATATTTATGTTATATACACGTGTATATCAAATGTTTATTTAGTAATTTGATATTAAATATGATTGATATAATAGTGACGATCACATATAAACATTTTAGTATCGATTGTAGATATTTGTCATACATATTTTATAGGAAACTTACCGTCAGTTAACCTGTATGACCTTAATTACTGTGTAATGATGAGTCATAAAAAAATTCATTTTTTATTTCCGATAGTTTTTATGTCACTAAAGGATATAAGAGAGTAAACGTCAGCTGATAGAGAAAAAATACTGATAAATTTAAATGCATACTTGCTTATAACCATTCACTACACCAGTAGTTCTCAAACACAATCGTCTTTAACAATGGTTCATGCGAAAAGAAACTAAAATTAATATACGAGGCTCTTCTTCTATCATAAAAAAATAAAAGACAGTAATATCAAGTATAAGTAATCAACTAATATCTAAAGAAAATTTCTTGATAAATAGATACACGAATTGTAAGTACTTACATAATTTTTTATACAGAATTGAATGATTAAACATATTAGTTTGTTTATAAAAATTTTTAATTCTCAACGAACTAGAATTCATTATTCTTTTTATCAAGAATTTACCATTATTACACAAAATAATTTATAAAGAATTTTGCAATATAGAAAATATATTGTAAATATAAAAGACTGCTATTATTTTGTATTAAAAATGTAAATAAACAAAATTCAGAATAATATTTGAATCATCGTCGTATGTTACATTTAATGTGTATTTCATAAATGTATAATATTTGAATAATCGTAGTATGTTATATGTAATTTGTATATAATAACTATAAACTGAATCACAAATGACAAATCAATATACATCTATCAGTATACATATAACAGTACCTTTAATTTTCTATATTTTGTTTACAAATTTCTGTTATATTAAGTAGCCGTCATATTTAAAACATTTTATTAATGTGTTCTGCAAATATTTCGCAAAACTAACACAGTTTTTAAGTTGACAATCGTATTAATAAAGCTTTAATACTACGTCATGGAAAAAATAATATATCAAATATTTTTGATAATGAATCATTATTTTGCCAAGAAGAATGTGAAATAATAAATACAATATGATTCATTTAGAATAATATTTTCGCGATGAATAAATTCCAGAATATGTAAATATAATCCAACACCGATGCGTTATCAGCAATAATTCAAATAAATCCATAATTAAAACGGTCAAATTTATAAAAATTGTTCATGATTCATCAAAATTTATTACAATAAAATCTCAGAGATAAACATTAAATGGCGCGTGACATAATATGTTAGTTTTAAACCTGAAATCAAGTTAAACTTCAAATTGTTTAAATAAATAATAAACAACATTTATTGTCACCAATGATCATTTGAAGCCAATCTTTGATCAATAGTGTAATGTCTTTTTGTGACACTATTGCCCAAACATTAATTATAAATATCTGAATACAATATGTTGCATAATATTGACCAATATTTTCAGCTCTTATTTAGGCATTTTAGTTTAATTTGTCATTTAAATTATCTAACGAAGCTATTTTGTTTCACAAGATATAATACAGACACTTTTATATTAGTATGGTTATAAATAATAACACTTTATTGAAACGTATTGGTGTTAAAATGTATTAAAAATTTTTCATTGAAAAGCAAAACAATATATAGAAAATATATAAGTATTTCTAAGCATCATTAACAAGAGTAACAAGTATCGTTTTCAAGTTGATAGAGGAATATTCCTACTTTTTTGAATATTTCCTTTCACCTATGAATAATTGCCTTAAAACATACAACTATAAAGTAAATGATCTCACTTCTTTTTATAGCAATATAATTTATTCGCGCATTGTCTCGAGGCGGAGCACTATCGTCCCTTCTCTTTCTACTAACAAGTAATGTTTTATTCCTTGTCTTGTTGTAACATGCGCAAATATTGTTTCAAGTTTAAACCGCAAATCGAAACTTAATTAACCACATCACAGAAAACTTTTTATAGTTTACAAATTAATTTACTAGTAATTCAAAATATGCACATACATTATATGTGTATTCAAGATATTTTAAAACTTATTTTTATTTATATTTTATAAAAAAATGTCAGTATACAGGATGTTTATTATATAATTAGTCATAGAGACACTACAATCAACAACCAAACAGTCAAATAAAAATAAATATTTGAAATAACACGAAACGTCACCTGCAATTGTATGTTTTTTTAAACAATTTACAATAAAAATATTGCTCATATAATTAAATGAATACAATGAATGGAATTTTGTTTAGAATTCTCTGCAGAAAGTGTTATCGTCAGCAAATATTCTTGTAGAATCGGGAGTTACAATTTAACAAGTTCTAACAAATGTCATATATGAAAGCCTGAATTTAGATAACACGCTAGCAGTAAGAAATACCATGAATTCAGTATGCATTTGATGCTTTGTGCAGTACTTACATCAGAAGATCAAACGCATTCTTCGACTGCTACGCACTTAACATACATACATACATTTAACATGTCTGCATAAAGCTGATTATCAGATTGAGTTAGCTCAATGAAAATACTACTTTCCTCTTTAGTTCCTTGAATTTATTTAAACTAAAACGTGCAGTTTTATAATGAACAGAATTAGGCGCGAAGATCTCTATGTAGGACATTTGAATTTTTGCTCAATTCACAACTTTTACAGATCTCGAAGCGTATCTATGTGACAGTAGATGTTACTGGTTTATACATAAATGGAGATTATGGTGTTATTTTTTTATTTTTCATGTTGAAACTTATGCGAATTTAAAAGAGATTGTAGCAAAAAGCTTCATGTATTAGTTTTATTTGTAAGTTGCATCATGCGTAGCCTTTACATTCGTAATTTTTTATCAGACCATTTTTCTGTTACTTAGCTAATACTACAATACATGCATATATTAGATTATTTTTACACATACGAATATAAAATAATAAAATATATTAATAAAATACAATATCAATGCAAGTTCATTAATTTAACGAACTTACGTTAAGAATAAAATAATAAAATAGGCACTGTTTGCTGAAACCAAAATGCATGAAGCCAAATAAAGAAAGATGAGCACGTTTATAACCAGACGATTGGGGTCATAATGTACCTGAAGACGGGTCTGGTTTACATAAATGACATATCATGAGTTGAATCGAGACCCACCAGGCTGGCCAATTATACACGTACCTTATACCATGAAAACAGTACTACCAACTATTATTACAGATGATAAATATATTGATTACATTTCTTTTGTTCTACTTTTTTTATTCTTTACTTTCCATCATCAGATGATGAGATTATTGGCACAAATTAATGCTCTTACCAGTGCAAATATATTAGCAACATGTATTATTTCGCATGTCAGGTTAGTATATATCAATCACTGACCATTATACATTATATAAAGTGGTACTGTATTTTGTATAAATAAATTAATAAATATTTACACAATATATAAACACATGTAAGAACAAGTTCGTGTCATGTCGACCGTTATGAAACAATTATATATGAGAATTGTCAAAACAGAACTTGTTTTCTATTTGTGAATGTTGAACAAATGATAATGATAATACGAATATGTGTAAAATAATGAAAAATATAATATGTGTTTATGTTGTGTTTCACCTATGATTATACAAATATTTTTTTAAAAGTATTAAAGATATTTACATTTAATTTTTATTA
>JAGJTL010000016.1:2118856-2142277 GCA_022063505.1 Calosoma granatense
ATAAGGCAGTGTGCCAGCATTATCATGCACATTTACAACGAGATGTCACCACTTTGTTTTGTTTATTTATCTGTAGCTTACTTGTCTGATTCATTAAAATAGTTCCATTTAAAGAAACTATTGTGCCAACACTAATTCAACTAATCTGTTCATAAAAAGATTTACTGCAGTTTCATTGAAAAGGATAAATTATTGTGTACAATATCAACAAAATCTAATTCATTTACTAACAATCTACTAACAAGTAATCATTGTGTTTTCTAGAAAAATTTATTTCAATTTAATACATTGTTTAATATACTTACCATGTGTTCATTTTAAAATTACTCATAAACACTATAATGTTAAAATTCTACATATTATTTTCCCATAAGAACATATTTGATAGCTACGGTAAATAGTACAACAAAAACAAATAATTACAAATAATCTTTAAACATTATCTGATACTATATCAACTATGTAACTTTTACTATATAATTTACTCATAATAAAATTAAATTAAGTAAATATATGCTGGTTATATTTACAAAATATAAGCATAAGGTATAAAATTTCAGGTGTCGTTTAAACCTGTTACCTATTAGTCTAAATTGTGACTCCAGGCTTTTTTTCAGTGTAGATTAATAATCAGTTTCACGATTCGAATTGTAGTTGTTGCAATAATAGTAATGTTTGGCTCCAAAATTGCCATATCACGCCAACGGATATGGGCAGGCTCAATTTTGAATGCAGTTTTGAATAGAGAATAACTGATTTACTAAATATAAAAAGTCGTTGCACCCATCGCACTATAACACGGCTTGTGTTTGTTTTAAATCTGTTTCATGTTATGATATAGGTAAGAGAAAAAAACATAACGCTTAATATTCTTCAATTTATCAGATATGAAATACTTAAAACATTAAATATCGATTAACACTGTGTGTTTTATAAACGGTATACTTATTTCTACGTGCGCGCGTTAAAAGTTCGTTACTTACTCTCGCGTTGAAATTACTGGAATTTTGTTCCATATCTCACAGTCTGTTAAGTAAAAATTCTACTAAATTTATAGTAATATTCGCATATAACATTTATTTTGTGTTAAATTATTGATTATTTATGTATTTCCTTATAGTCTAATAATAATAATATTATAAATGTGTATAATTGATTGATTTCTATTCGGTAAGGAACACAATGTTCTTTCTTTATCTAAGTGATATTTTGCAAATCTTTAAACTACAACCTTGATATTATAGCGTTGCATGATAGTTTTGTATTCCCATAATGCATAGTTGTATGTTCGCAATGTGATAGTTCATTGACATTGACCTTAGCTATAATATACCAACCATACCGATTTATAATAGAACTCCTCCACATGTTTTCATATTTCCCTCTATCAAATTATACGTGGCTCTGTAATTCCTAACATTTTCTCATACTCAAAATACTTGTAACCACATATGTGTACACATATGCATAAATATAAATCGTTAAACTACTGCGATCAGTATGTAAAATGTCAAGCAAAAAATTCTACATTTATTTGTTTCCTACAATAGATACGTTAAAAAATTCATCTATTTCTTAAATAAATAGTATAGCCAAACACAAACTTATACATATTTAATACAACATATTGTGCGGCTTCAGTTTAACTATTTAAGTTTATTCAAAACGAATATATTTAATATATGTACTTGAAAATAACCTTTTATAAAGATTACAAGAATTTCTAATATCAGTAGTACATAATTAAAACAAATGTGTACATTCTTAAGAAGTACTACTTTGTAAATAAATACAATATGTCACGTATGTTATGTGATGGTTTTGATGTTTTCTCATAAGTAGAATGATTGTTCTAACATAGTACCGCCCGCACCTACCTAATACGTTAACTGACAGCAAAACGGCACTAGTTTATTACGCCGAACGCATACAAGCAATGAATATTTTATCGATGGAACAAGACGTTTCCTGGAAGATACAGCATTATATTGATAGTAAGTAAAGATTGAGTACATCACACATTGCGACTTTACATATATGCACACTACACTGTATATACTATATATACATACATGTAGACAGGCATGGTGCACGCATTACAAGGCATGTGCCGAAACCCCAGACTTGTTCATGTTAAATCGGTTCACACTTGGATCTCTAAAGAGTTTGTAATATACATCAAGTAAGTATATACACATATAGCAGAGGTTAAAAACATGTACCGCAACACTGTATTGCATATTCGTTTAGGTAGGTATGTGTTGGCATAAATTTCGCTTAGAAAGTATAATGAATCTCGACTTGACTCTAGTATTTATGATGGTCGATGGCAAGTACTAGAGAATCCGCAATTCTACAGCAGCTTGGCTGTGCTATAGAGCGCGCGCGGGTGAGGTGAACAACACGTGGAACCTCCTCACTTCACTTCACTTCACTTCTCTACTTCTTCTTCTTCTTCTTCTTCTGCTTTGTAACGCGGATTTTCAAAATCGCACAGGAATTACATACCATATAACTTTTCTGCCACATACCATATAAAACACGCGAGAAAACGGTGGATTACTTAAAAGTTTATGATCACAATGCGATGTGCAACATTTCCCGTATCATTATTTAATTCTTTCTAAACGTTATTTACTCGCTTGTTTACCTATATACTACATAGATACACACACACACACATACATACATATAGTGGCAATGGCTTTGTGTTCAAGTGATATATCTACTTGCTTAAGTATATATTAATTCTCTACTGACTAGCTGTAATAACAATTTATTATTACTAAATTTGTTATTCTGTAAAGAATAATATTTTGTCAGAATTATATCAAACCTTTTGGTTTATATAATTTCACTGAAATTGAAAGTGATAATGAGATAGTAATTTGAGATATATGGAACATGTTTAGATATGTGTGTGTGTATATATAGTAGGTAATATAAAATCTGTAGACTCCTGCGTACTACTACATTTCTATTGACTAGCCGATGTATAATAGTCAACGTGACCAGCACCGATATAGCTACATTGTGGAGGAGAAAGCCTGGATTAAATTCCCGTACAGTACAGCACAAGGCGTACCGCATTGTACACTAGATACAGATGCCAACTTTCAATCTTACAGACGCGGTTTCTCGCGACAAACTAAATCATTATAAACTTCAGTACACGTTTATTCATCATAGTCTAGCACCAGATATGTACCTAGTTAGAAAATCTACCAGGTTCTATCTTGTTTCAAAATAATACAATCCCGTATCGCTTCTCCTTGACGATTTTAACAAAATTATGTGAAGGTACTCCGTTGTTGCGTTACGTCATAGCTTAGAGAAAAGCATTACAAAATATACTTTGAACAGAGTATAATGTGCTCATAATAAAAACATATTAGTGTGCTATAAATAAAAATAGAAAACCGTTATCTAATAGTTTTTGTATTAAACGAGATACAGTTCTGAACGAGAAAAAAAAAACTATGCAATGTGGATTTAGAAGATTTTGAAATCTTTTTGAAAATAAATATTTACATTGCTCTTTATTAAATACTTGTATTAGTTTATTTGTTATGAATTAAATATTGAAAATTTGATTTATTTCAATTATATACATATATTGTTTTTCAAATTCTTTATTTAAAAGTGAAATAGATTTTGATTCGAATATAATAGTGTATTTAGGAATTTTTTTCCAAACTCGTCACTAATTTTGCAGAATGAAATCGCGGGAAAGGCTCCGCTATTAATATGGATGATCTAAAACTGTACGCCTCGTATGAGAAGCTAAAATTGACTATTGATCATTACTTGCGATATACCACTGCGATAGATATATCTTTTGGCATGGATAAATGAGCTCTGCTTCATATATGATACGAGAAGGGCATGGACAACAGTAATGATTGGTAGCCTGGTAGATGAAAATATTATTAAACAAATTCCGAAGAATTTTATACATTGGAAAGCTTGGTATCTAGAATGCATCTCATAATAAATCCAAAAAGAAAAGATTAAGCTCTATTATTTATTGAGAAAAAACCCATATAGGAACCAATTACTTGCGTAAATGGAGTATTTTTAAATATTCACTATTGATAATGATTAATTCTGTACTGGGTAAATGCATTTTCATTCTTAACGCAGTAAAAATTAATCATTTACTATAGTTTGACGTCAGAGAGTTAAAGCTTACATCATACTTGTACTCATGTGCTCAATGTATATAATTTTCCGTGAAGTACTACAATTATTAATCATATTTTCAGTTAAGGCATATGGTCCACTTTATATTGGCAATTATATGTCCATCTGTTCCTTATTAACTTACAAATTTTCTTTAAATATTACAGTTATAATTCGGTTAAACTTACATATGTATATGACATACAAATGTCAGTTCTATTTTAGACAAAAAATACATAGTTTTATCATATGTAATGACATAAATATATTTGGTTGCATAAATTAGGGTGTTAATTATATATTTTACAGAATTTAAGGTGTACATTTTTACTTCTGGTTTGTAGAATTAATAATACATATTTTTTATCACTGAAATCTTGCGTTTAGTAACATCAAAGCTATGAAGAAGAACACCAGAAGAAAAACAGACCATAGTTAGGTATTTCACATTACAGTTTAACAGGAAAATATACAACATTAGTCCATTAATCATTGGGTAACTATGCCCAATAACTTGAAACATTTATTCCTGTCCAATGTACAAATGGTCTAAATCAACACGTACAACATACATATAGTATGTGTACATACATAGGTCGGTTGGTAGCAGTTGTATACCAGTATATATTGTCGTTGTTGACCCGAGTACAGAGCATCTATCTTCAGTCCAGTTGTGTTCTTACACCTTTTCTGCGCTGAGTGCTAGTTTGTTATGTCATCGGATGCGAGACGCTAAGATTTACTCGTTCAATAATATTATACACGATAATTGACAGAGCAAAGGTGTTAAAGCTAATTAACACGTACCCATTTGCATGAAATGTAATTAGTCAATATAGAGCTAGTTTAAAATAAACACCACACATACACTCTAGCCTAGCTAAAATAAATACTACACTGTAATTGCACTAATTTTACTCAATTACATCCACATATTTGTATACAAGTTGAAATTCTACACACCATTATTGTTTATATAGATACATATATGTATCTACATGTATGTATTAAATAAGCAACTATGTTCTTACAGTTTAATTTGAAATAATTTTAAAATTAGGTTATTAAATATTTGATTATTGAAATATCATATATGCATTTTTCAGTTTAATTTGTTAGAAACATATGTGTGATTATTATGTTTTTTATCATTATTAGTATTAAAACAAATCATTTTGCATAAATTCTGAAAACTTGACTTTGGACAAGTACTAACAAGTGAATAAACCATGGAAAAACGAATGACAAGTGTACAAGTGAAAGATCTGAATGAACGTGTGTGTACAAGTTGTTGGGTATGTCGTGAAGATTCGGGTTCGGATCGTAAATAAATGTTTCCGATATTGGGACTGATGGCCGCAAGGACACGGGCCGTGGCAATGCTCTGCGCACTCCCTGGTTCCGGTGTGTTACCTGCCTAACAGACACAACACACACCCACACTCTGATTGCTACGGTACATAGCCGAAAATTCCAGTAAGCGTGGAGTAGTGCGCGTTGCGAGTTGCGCACACGGCGAGAGCTTAATAAGCACGAATGTGTCAAGAGCAGACAGACAAGTCGGCGCGGTGTCTGATACCCGCCCGTTGCGGCAGTACGGCGATAAGTGATCTTACGTTCGTTTCGAGTTGTTGCAAGTATCGGAGTGAAAGAGCAGAGCAGAGTAGAGTAGAGCGGCGGAGTGAGTATGCTGGCTGGGAAGACAGCTTAGTTTATGTGCCACGTGTTCAATTAGGAGGTGTACGGAGTAAGTGAAGTATATGGGTTTCATCGCAGCGTGGGAAACTCGCAGAACTGGAGCGCCGACACATGCCGATCACGTTGTCTGTGTGCGCGCTAGCTAGTGTTGCTCTGCTCTCTGCTCTTTTACCTTTTAACTTAACTTACACACTGCCCAACCCACCTTCAAACCACTCATCAAAATAATACGATATTAAAAACGTCTACGAAAACACGCAAATGCATTTTGTTTTCTGTACCAGTCAATATGTAAATACGTATTATCTATCATCTTTGTTCGCTGCGAAACGGATATTAAGTACATATTGAAAAAATGAACCAATGCAATTATTCTCGGAAACAACTGATTACAAAGAAATACAAGAATAAAAATTCCTTACCAAGAAATTTGCTTAATTGCTGCAAAAGAATATTTCCAAGGATAATATTACAACTTGCAGTGAACATGCACGTTATAACAAAAATCTACCAAATATAACACGAGCAATCGTTTTAAACCAGAAATTTAAGCCGATTTACCATATAGCCAAAAAAAAGACTGTAATTTAAAAAGATCCGGGTTCAGTTCAGTTCATATCAATTGCCAGGTAATTTTCTAGCAGACAAAGGGTCATCTGGTTTTAGTATAATGAAAATAAGTTTATATAACGGATAATTATTAGATTATACTGGGTGTTCATTTTAAAATTACTCACTAAAATGTTACAAATATTAATTTTCTATAAGAACATATTTGATCAAGTGTAGCATATAAAGTTAACTTATTTTTATGCCAGGTATTTGGTGTTGGTGGGATGCATATTTCCATAATCAGATTGCCACAGATTTCCTTGTTAAAAAAATGCTGTCTCTACGAATTTTAATCTTGTTTCTTCTCACTAAATATTACAATGGTATTTTTTTTATATCCGTATAAGTTACTGGGTTTATCACTGTCTGACAAAGAATAAAAATAATAAGATGAACACAGTGTTCAATGTTTAAATTTTATAGATACATACTCATAAAATATAAATATAAACTAAAGGGATTGTTATAAATGTTATGTGCCAAGATGCCTGAAACTGAATATTCCTGCATCCCATTTTATAAAAGGATTGTAGAGTCATAAGTGTGTACAGGCACGCAGATGAAGAACCTTTGCCCCGTTATGAAATGCGGGCCTAAATTTCGATCATGCACTGAGCGTGTAATTATCTGAAATAAATGATCTTAGCCACAAATTACAAGCGTACTCATACAAACACACAAACACGCCCCCACTAACACATATATGCACGCTGATCTATACACCAGTGGCGTACTTGGATTGGGGTATAAAATATCAAACAAATATCTTTACTGCATATGACCGCATCATATTTTTCAAATAATTCCCCCATATTATATGTCAATCTTTCTTCAATATCTTACTCAAATATTTGCAACATTTTATGTAACAATATTTTCTAATACTCATTTCTTAGTTGAACACAATCGTAACGGGCATGACATGAAGTAAGTTTTATGTAACCATTTGATGTATTTGACCAAATTGTTGTCTGGTTGAGTAGTATTATACGGTGGTATGAGATATACGCGCGGAAATACGTTACCTTCGCTAGATTTGCACACACCCACCCACGCAACTGTATATTGCCACACACTAGAATACAGTGGACGCAAAACAAGCGTACGTACATTGTACATATATATGTATAACGCATAACACACACCATGCTGTACCGTGTCGAACTATTACAATTAATTTCTATCAATATTAGATTCCAGCAATGCGGTCACTTAGCCAATCGATGTGTACGATAAAATCACGGCTGAAATGAAATATTGGTAAACATTTTGTACTTTCTATACGAGAGTATCTACTAAGTTCAGCTAAACCATAAGAGGAGCGTACCCCCCCCTCTACCCGCCCTGTACATTGTACGTCTCTCACCCAAGTCTTAGACTCCCGCACAACAGAAAAGTGCCCGTGATGTTTCTTACCCACTTTATGAACGTTCGCTAGTGTCTGCACCCGTAAATTCTTATCTCCCCGCACCCCATCCGCAACTCTTCGTTCTCTACTCGTGGGCTGTGTTCACTTGTGATTATAGGGGCGTTCAAGACAACCTATTCTTTCTGAAATTATTAGAATCGGTCTGTCTAATAGCCGTGGATTTCTGGTACTAACAAACAACCGGATGAACATTATACTAAATATAGAATTATTAAATAAACACATATCTTAACTGTAATCATCCATATCGCTATAAACTTTTTTACCAACGTATACAACTCTCTAAAAATAGAATAGCATTGATATAACCTTGAATTTTTTTTTTTCGTTATATCATAGTTTCAGGAAGAGAATTCAAATGTGATAATAATTTTAACATTTGCTTCGTAAGTACGTCATTTTCGTATCTACACTTTTCATTTTTTAACTTTCAGAAAATGAAATTTAATTTAAATATATTTTTTTCAAAATTTCCTCAATAGATATTTAGGAGCTTCTGATGTCAATCTATCTGCAAGTTTAAAGGAAAATGAAAATATTAAGCTTATCCAGATCGGTCATTCAAATTTAAATTTTAGCTTACTGCTAACAATGTAAAAATATCACGTTGCTTCTTATATACACATTGTATGTATTTGGAAATAAGTTTGAATTACAATATAAGGCATTATTTAAAACGTAATGAATCATATTCTCTCTTCTTCTACTCTTCCTTAAATAAATTGGATACAAAAAAGATCTTATATAATCATACGTACGAGAAAAAGTTAATATATTACCGTGAAATTAATATCGACTAATTAAAGTTAGATAAGAGTTCTTCCTATATTTTCATCGTCAATTTACGTATATTGTAAGCATATTGTTTAGATGTGTTTTCTTATTGGTTACATATGTACTCATTAGCACTAGTATATACGTAACCGATTGAATCTGAAATGGAAGATTTAATTGATAAACATTTTGTTACAATTAAATGAACGCTAGTATCGATGAAGTGCTGTTGCTGTTGTTGTTGATTTTGAAACGTTGATAGATACAAGTTTATTGTGAGAAGTTTTGTTGGAAAGAGGTAAGACTGTGCGGTGGTGCTTGTGGTTGTTGTTGTTGTTAGTAAAGTGAGTAGGTGTTAGCTAGTAGTTATGAGTGCGGATTGATATCGAATGGAACGTGTCACGTTGTACATGTCGTGTGTCGTGTTGCAGGCACTGAGCGGTTTCCTGATGATGATGACCCAGAACGGGAAGCTGCTCTACATCTCGGACAATGCGGCAGAGTACTTGGGCCACTCGATGGTGAGTATACTATATATAGTGTGTGTATGTGTGTGTATGTATGTAATTTACGATGAGTTGCCGCCTGCAGACCATCAGGCAGCATGACGAGGCATCATTCCTGTACCCGTGACACTGGTCTAATGCATTACTCGCACCTCTCTCTACCCACCTCTTTGTGCAGTGCATGCATCTAATGAGTCTGCTCGCAAGAAAATCATGATTAATAATACCGGGTGGCCTAAAAAACCAAAACCGCTTAAAAAGATTTAAATACACTCGTCGTTGCTCGAGTGTGAAAGTTTCACTTTTTCGCCGCATTAAACGCGCACTTGAAACAAAAACTATTTCACACAACGTTATTGGAAAATTGCGACGTTCTGACGTCGAACTTCGAACAAACACACCGTGAACGAGCAATGCAGCACGCGTTACTTTTTATTACTCGTGTCGTTCACACTCTTAGTTATTGCGGTAGTCCTGAGAAAAACTTTACTCCGGTTTAAACATGATAACTGAATGTATCGTAGTATAGTCTTCAAATATGCACTTAATTATGTACGTGTGAAAATGTAAAATAAGTTACCTATATACATATATAATATAGGACGATATAAACTATAGTATCCCCGCCGCCACCCTCCTCTCAATATGAAGATGGCTGTCCGGTATGGGTCGTTGTAACCGTGACAGGTACGTTACGTGCTATGATGTTACATATATTGTTCGAGCGTCCATTGTGCGCTCGCGGTATGCACTCGCGTGGGCGGTCCCAGCTGCACAGCCCAGTGCCATCATTACTGCTGCCCGATGGATATGGTAATGCACCACGATGATCGGAGAGATATGCAGCACCTTGTGACTAAATGTTGTCCCGTTGCATTCACATGTAATCGCACAAGCATCCCTCTTCTCCACATACATAACCTAACAGACACAAGTTCACATACGAATCAAAACTTCACCAAACTCTTAATTGCATGGTATGTACGAGTATGTATGTTGTTGAATGATACTCATACACTGGTGCTTGGTGTACAAATATTTGGTACGTGATCGAATGCACAGTGTGTGTGTGTATGTGTACGCTGGTTATCAGCGTCCCGATCTGAGATGGCTTGGTTTATGAATGTGCGCGACAGTGAAAGGTCGGAGCCCGGTGCTCCGGTGCTTATCTGAAATGGCGATCGTTCACCGAACCGCGTGTGAATATCGTTTCCTTGTTCCAGGAGGACTTGTTGATACACGGTGACAGCGTGTATGACATCATCGACAAACAGGACCACCAGGCAATTCAGACAGAGTTGGGCCGTACGATACTGAGCGGCCCGTCGGCAACTACGCCGACGGGCGATGCAGACGATTCCAGGATGTTTCTGTGTCGGATGAACGTGTCGAGGAACGCACGAAGACAAATGCGCTTCGGGGATCAGAAGGTAAACGTACACGTGAGCGAGGACATAAGTGAGTGAGTGAAAGGTGAGCATTCCATGCGGGATGTCTGCAACTTCATTCACTTAGATCCGGGAGTACATCTCGCTACACCGAAATGCCATTATCTAATCAAATTGCCAATGCCCAATACCTTGATACAGTTGTTTTCTAATAATTTTATTCAGTCTACTGTAGCCTTCAATATTCAAACCTTATTCCACTTTTTCCATACACAATATTGCTCCATTTACCATGAGACGTATAGATGTGAAGGTAAGGAATTCGAATTAGCGAGATGTTTCGAGATCCGGTACGACTGCCAACGATGTTCTTCACGGATATGTAAGTGTGCGTGTACATACACATACACAAGAGTCAGCGAGTGACCGCAGATAGATAACACAATACAGCGCGCCACGCTCGTTGTCATTATGAGCTCATATTGTGCGCTAGTGACGCAACGTAAACATGAAAGCTGGTTGTCGATCGACCTTGCGTTCTTTATTCTGGAAGAGACGCTCCTCGTCTCAGTTCCAGCTAGATATACGTGGCAAAACAACAAGACAACCGTATAATTCTAATACAATCGTATCGTTAATAAGTTAATTTATTTGCAATTTACTCTAGAAAAGTATAATAATACTATAAAATAATAGAATAGAACAGTACCGTACTCTATGTAATTACATGTATTCAAAAATTTAAATTTAGCAAAACTGAAATTCTTTTAAAAAATGTTAGTCTTCATGTGAGTATCTAACATTTGTTATGAATGTATGTTATCATACTGGTGAAATATCTCGGTTTTGTAAGTTTATAAATGATGGATTTGTTCATTTTGTTCTGTGTTCGTACTATAAATACTGCTATGTATGTACGGTAATGTGATGTAGTGTAAGTTATATATATGGTACATACATACATAGGGAATGATGTACGGTGTAAAGTAAAGTGTGGTGGCTTGGTCCTGGTACTGAGTGTGCTCTAGCTGCTGATGCTAGGTACCAAGCTGTTGTCGCACGCTGTTTTCCATGCTTTGGTATTCCAATGAGAACGATTACCATATGCAGAGAATGGCGTACGCCGTATACGCGGCGTGACTCGTATGTTCAGATTCCGTTGCCTTCCCGCAACACTCGTATCTGATATTCTAATTCTCGGACAGTGAACGGACCTCAACACACACACGGGACTATAACGTCCCTTTCTTCTTCTTTATCCTTCTACAGAGCATGTATTAGTTGTTGGACGCCTCACTTCAGGACAATGTACCTACCTATGTATGCCTGGCAACCCTATAACTTCTTGCTAATCGTGGAATTGCACATTGCGATTTATATTATTGAACTTTATATTTCAAGAAACTGTTGTACAGATATTTAAGATTGAAATCTAGACTTGTCCATTAAGCATCTTCAAAATATATTTGCACAATGGCAAAACTGTGCAAATCACTATGAAGTATGAGAATAAAAGTATATATGTTTGATGCAGGTTGTTCTAGTCCGTGGACACTACTTATCGTTCCTGCCGTTGTGTAGTCGTAACGAGCCTGTGTTCCTGGCGACATGCACACCCATTGCGATGCCAGAGACACGGGAATGTGTGGTACAGGGTGCAACGAATGTATTCACATCCATCCATTCCATGGACATGAAGTTCATCCACATTGACAAGAAGTGAGTAGTCAGTGATAAATCTATGTAGAAAATCGCGCGTATACCGCAAGTATATACATAGGTAATTATTTGGAATTCGTGTCGCGATCGCTCGTCGAACTCATCAAGCAACAGGTCGTTGTTGGATCGCCCTCCCGTCCGCGGTTCACAAATAGGCGTGATGAATTAATTTCATGTGTATGTATATGTACGCGAGCGCGCGCGCATGATTCTGATTCGTCAGGCCAGACCGCATCTCTAACCTTCGTCAGTGCATGGCACAACTTGGTTACGGTACTGTACCGTACCGTACCGTACCGTACAGTGCTGGTTGTCCGGCTGGTGATAGTGCTACGCCATGCTGCGCTTTACTCTATGCTTGGAGGGAGACTAGATGAGGCCTGTTCACGCGCGCACGCGGTCTTTGACTCTGCGAGAGATGTGCTCCAATTTTGATGGAATATTTCTTTGTTGGTGAGCTGGGAGGCGGTGTGGAGCGGTGGCACACGGGGTCGCCTCACCGGTCACGATAAATCACTTGTCGTGATGTCCGGGCGGGCCCAGGTCACTGGGGTCACGTGAGCACCGAAGCCGTGCTTTCCACTGCTTGTGCTCTGCGGTCTGTGGTACTGGCCGGACGTACACGCAGCGAAATACTACGATGCAATGCAGATCAGCAGCACAAGCAGCAGCAGCAGGTCGTATTGTGCACCTACTCGCTCCACCATCGCTCGATATAACGTGCTCTCTTACTCTATACACATTTACTGTACCGCTTAGTAAACTGTTATACGTACACACACGTAGCCCTTTCCTCACCGTTGTTGAGGTGTTGAGGGTGGTGTCTTGTCCCGTTTACTGCACCGCATCTTTATCGATAATATTGTCCGCATCGGTATTTCAAGGCAATCCAAAAGTGAATTCCGTGAACGTAAATCGAATCTGTTCTCACGCGTGCTTATAGGTCTGCGGAACTTTTCACTGACCTCGTTCGGTGCGAGCGAGCAAGTTTTACGGGCACCGTGTACCGCACGGATTATACTCTTTAGTAGTAAATATGACCCTACCCTGCTCATACTCATAGCGTACCGTGCCATACCATACCATACCGATCTACCGATCCACCGTCGCTAACTCACTAACGACACAATCTCTACTTTACCAACACTCCTGCTCATTTCACATAACATTTTTACAATACAACTAACAGCGCATACAGATTCCGTCCTATTACAACTAAATACGAATCTGAACAACGATAGATAGATATTCAAATAACGTGTACTTAAGTATATATACACAGCGTGCGTGGACAGTCTTTTATTTATTATGCATGCTTTTTGGTAATTGAATTAACTGAATACAAATATGAAAAATGTGTTTCACACACGAAATTCAATACATATTTATTACCATTTTTATGTTCATTTTTTAATGGGAGATTTATATATTTAATTTATGAACACTTTGTGTTATATTTAAATTGACAACGTTACACATATTTATTTTACTAACAGCTTTCTGCATCTGTCCATAACATTTAATAAATGAAATAATAAAGTGTAAAAAAGTTTGAGAAACATTGATCTAGATTACATAAGAAGTAATCTAAAGTAATTATCTAGATACAAATAATAGATAATTTCTGTATTATCCAGATACATATATAGTACAGATAACATACATATATGTACCATTGTTTCAATTATTTACATCATGTTTAATAAATGTTAGACTGTTTTAAAATTATCTTCTATTATATAGCTTTAAAAACTAAATAAACTATATTTACATTATTTTATTATTTCATTTCTCTGGGTGCTAATGTAACGGGGAGAATTGTAACTATCGCTAAACTATTATTTATAATATGCCATTTCACAGTCAATTCATCTCCCAAAATAATCGGCCCATATTTATATAGGACAGTAAACCACAGTAATGGAACGGAAACAAAATAATTGAAACTTTTTTTAACTGACAAATTAGCTGCTAGGATTTCTAAATTCAATAAAACCCGTTGCTTTCAATAAAATAACTTGTCCGGTATTGTTTCAATGGATTCCATTGCTTTTTAATAAATATATCATCCCCATAAAACACCAATGACATGTTATTTTCAAAAAACAAATGACATGAGTATTCAAGATAGCATATTTGCTGTTTGGCAACAACATAAGTATTTTATTTTATTACCAAGCTTTTCTCTGCCGCACCCTGTATAATATGTGCACTCACCCGTCAACGAGTTGATTGTTAATCATTATTGAAAAAAATGAATTCCTAATTTGCAAACAATACTTTTTATTATGCTTCACTTTATAAAATAGAAAGTATATATATTTATATACATTATAAACTTCTACGTCCTTCTGTTTATATAAATTCAAATTTGCAGAATACGATGATCACTACAAGAATCTTGTGACATTATTCATTTTGATGTTAGATTCGAAAAGAACAACATTAATGCATTGTTCATTTATATGTTTATCTAACATATACATACATAGCATACAGGATCATTGTTCTTCTCTAATAGTCATGTTAAAATTCCTTATTTGTCAATGACACCTTGAATATAATGACAGAAGCTCATTGTATTTGAATGTACACACATACATTGTAGTTAAACACTGTTACACACTGAATACTAAAATTTTCGTATCTAAAACGTATGTATTGTATTGTTTACGCGTTTTACTACTAATTTCATCAATTCTCTATTTCCCAAGAATTATTTACTTTGATAGACGTTAGTAATATATTGAGAACATGTAAATATATTCTCACGGTTACATGAGTATGGTTAGAAATAAGTCGGAACGCTCTTTCAGTTCGTCACATGTTTCAACAATTTGCTTTATAAATACTCTACATGTATTATTATACGTTACGTGATGATGTAACATACTATTACATTAACAGCATTGCATTTTATACATATATAGGTATGTACAGAATGAAAGAAAATTTATTTCAATGTTCCAATGAACGTCATATTCGTGTCCGTCAATTATTTCATGTAGGAACGTAGAGTTGGAATTGATATATACATGTAGAACGGACGTTACAGCGGTGAGTTTCACCTGGAGTATCCGAAATCAGAGATCCAGGGTGCTTCCTGGTACAGATTCCTGCATTGGGAGTGCACGCGGGAGGCCCAAACCAAACACAGACTCATCACGCAGAGTGAACAGGACCGATCGTGTATCCTGCTTGTGCGACTGCAGCGTCGCACAGGCGATTGGCTCTGGGTGCACTGTGTGCTTCAGGTCAAAGAAAACATGGAGAATAGCCAGCAACCCGTCATCGTCTGTACAAACCAAGTACTCAGGTAATTCAAATATACACACATTATATTCAACTGTATACAATTATGTACAAGTGACGTTCGCTTTTGCATCATAGAAACGCACCTCACAATTACAGAGTATAGTATTTTTTACTAATACCTAAAATAACAGTGCAGTTTAGAGCAAAATAAACTTGAAAATTGACTATTTACACCTAAATAGAACTGGTATAAAAGGAGCGTTACTTGTATCAAGTTTTTCTTGATATATTAATTTATTTTTCTCACTTATTCTTGCTACCTAATGAGCACTGGTAAGTATTTTTTCATCTTCTATATATAAGGGCCAAAATAAATTCTTAATATTATTGACCGTGTCAAAAAGAATAATAAAGGTTCTATAGATCCCATTTTATATTTTTTGTGTATCATTTTTTGTGATAAATGATAAATTGAATATAATAATATGATACAAATTCATTCACGCCCATAAAAATAAATACAAAAGCATTGAAATACATATTGCTAATTCAGCGACATAAATAGTGACAAGAATTAACGCGTAAAATGAAACGAGTATTAAAATTTAATTGCTCTGTAATAAAACTGTATGGTACTAAAAAGCTTTATTTCAACATAAACACATTCATTTACATACATAGTTTCTATCAAACGTTTAATCTTTTTGTAGTAAATTCATATTTAAACTGACACTTAAGATAACAAACATAAATATATTTATTTATAGAAACATATCAGTGTGCATATATATTAAAAGCGTTTGCTTATGATTCGTGTGTGATTATTCTTGCAAGCTGCATGGTTGCGCGTTTTTGTTCGCAGTGAACACGAGGCAGCAGTGATGCGCGCGAACGGTTGGTTGTACCATTACTATATGGTGCAGAGCAAGTTACAATACGGGCTCGCTGCGTACGACACGCACGCATCCTCCCGCATGGTAGCGTACTATCACGGAAGTCCTCAGGTGCACGGAGCTAACACGATACCACCGTTCGTGCCAAGCACCGGCGGTGGTGGAGGTGGTGGGGGTGGTATGACAGGCAGCAGTCACCACGACACCGGTACCCATCACCACCTGCACCACCAGGGTTCATATTTGCACAGTCCTGGTGGCCCAGTACCACAACACGGAGCACCACCACACCACCATCATGGACACCATTTAAATGGTGCCCCACCAGCGAACCAACAACAAATGCATCTGGACAGTCCTCGAACCGACATTGAACCCGTTGACTATTCTGTTCATGCGAACAATCATACCCAAGAACATCACGGCGAACAGCATTCATCCCCAGAAATTAACAATTATAACATGAACTCACAACTTGTGCGATCACCACCAATTCCCGTTCCCCCGTATGGTAAACGGAAACCCAAGCACTTACAGAATTTAACGGTACTAGAGCTGGAACCACTGAAGATAAACGAATCACCCAGCTCGTCACCGTCCACAGAGGTGATCATGGATCTGGACAGAGTGTCTGCCGGTAGTAGTGGCATTCTGTTGATGCCGACGGTACCTCTAGCGGCCGTTGCGCTTCAACACACGATTGGCAGATCGAGACTGATGGTGAAGGCTGCCACCACATCCATTGTGTCGACTGATCCAGCAGATTTCATGGAGCAGTGGAATCCAAGTCCACCATGGTCTGATACGTTGCAGAAGGTGCCGGACATAGCTCATCAAGACTTGAGTCCGTACGTGACGACAACACCGCCTACGCCGACAGGCACACCAGGCGGACCTCATTCAACATCGCACACGGCTTTCACTTTTGACTGGATGCCCGAGCAATATGTACCGAGTCTCGGTACGCCCGCATCTACAGCCAATTCTGTACGAGCAGTTCCCATTGTCGACGATGATTACCATAACCACCATGAACACCATCATTTGCACCACTACCACTATAACCACCATCACGGTTACCAGCAACCATTGACGTCGCCCGTTCCATCCACTACTTGGCCGCCACCTGGCGAACAGAGGATATTCGCGTTACAACCGCCGCCTGCGACGCGATCCGCCGGGCAACCGTCTCCACCTGACCGGAACCCGGACTCCGTCTAGCCTGACACGGATACTAACTCCTCTACAACGGCCTATTACACATTTAAACCCTTCAAAAAACCTATCAAACTTAAATTCAAAGTTTTGTTCCGCATTTTCTTCAAAAAATATAGCATACATATTGGAGTGATGCGCTAGGAAAATTGTATTATGTGTAATACGCCTTCCTGTCCGGTACGGCATATTGCCAACACGATCTGTGATGCTCTCTGTATTGTACAACGTAGCGCTGTAGATCTTACCACTGGCTGGAGCGTGCAATCAAACTACGAATGTTTCTTGTCTGAACTGATGAATGCATGTGTGCGCGCGTGTATGTGTCTATATGTCATGTATGTCTGTACTGTATGTAGGTAATGTAAGTATATTTAAATGCATATTTTTATATATTGGTGTTGCTCCTGTGAAGCGCTGCCGCCGAGTAAGTATTTTATTACCTAATATTATTTATTACAACAGGATGTATGTCCTTGACAGACGGATTCACCAGAAACGCATGATTCATGTTGAGAAACGATTGAATTAATTGAGAGCCGATGATCATACTAATGCAGATGCTGATGATGACATTCTATTTCCTACTCCTACTTGTTGCTGCTCTTTCTATTGTGAATCCGGCTGCTCACTGTTTCGCACACCCGTGTGGATATAAATAGTCAGTCTATATAGTATTATGAACGTGCAGTTCGTTGTTAAATCTCTGTACAGTTATTAAATAATTTATTATGCGCGAAATATGAGGAGAGGTGTGGAGTGGGGGGCGTACAGACACTGTGCTCCCTTACTCTCATCTACTTATCCTCTGTTCCTCAGCAATCAGCAACAGGTGCCAAACATACATATATACAAACGAGATCGAACGTAAATATCTATAGGCTATGTACGTGTACGTACATGCCAATACTCGCTCGTATACACACTTGTAGATAGTGTAAGTGTCAAGGAGTCGAGTGGTGGTCCCTGCTGCTTGTTCATAGCACAGCAGTTATGTTGATTATTCTACATACTGTATGTACGAGGAAAGTTTAGTAGAGTATTCATTTACTATTAGTTTTATATAAACTTATATTGTTCCTTGACGTTCATAGTTGAATGATGTAACGTCGTGTCCATTGTGCGAAACCGAATATTTTATAAAATGTAGCATGTTTGTGACAGATGAGATGTACTTATTAAATTATATTTCCCAAAAGTATTTTCAGTGTTGTGTTTTTGTTTATCTGTGTGTGTGCATGCATGCATGTATATGTATGTGATCATGTCGCTACGTGCACCATGCGTTGTGTGGTGTAGAGTTGTTTATTTGCGTTTACCATCCGTGGCCGTGCTGTGCTGTGCTGTGCTGTGCTGTGTGTTATGTTTGCTGTGGATGTACATACACCCGTACAGCCAGCAAGATGTCCATGCAACCACCGTGTGCTGGTATGTACGTGCACAATAACTCGTCGCGGAGACCCGTTCCGAGAGCGACGGCCACCCGCACTCGTTCTTCTAGCTACTGTCGGACTGGTAGTGGGAGATCGCGGAACGTGATGTCACCGGACCCCGAACCCGTGCCTGTGTCCGTACTCCTAGCCGTAACCGTTTTTGCTTCTCCAAGGGATCACGATATTTAGTGAGACAAGCCGCCTTACGGTATTGTGCTCTACACTACACTACACAACAACAACAACAACGCGCGATGCCACTGCTTGCAGATGCTCCAGCATGCGACCTTACTTTCCCGGTTTGTACTCGCTATATTACTGAACACATCCATCCCATACTTCACGTACCATAATCACATTACATGCAACCATTCTTGCAACAATGACTCACCACAGCTCACACGAATGTTTACCTAGCTGATAACCAAATAACAATACTTATTTATTCATAACAATTGTCCATATAGTTAACATGTAGATTTTTAGATATTTCTTTATTCACTATAATTAAAATCATGTCGCTCTCAATAAATATTTTTCATTATGGGATAATGTACTTTGTTTGGGTAATGATTAGCCAGATTTATTGATATTATATCATCCTTTGCTTATTACATAGAATAAATTGTTCAGAACAATAAAAGTGAAGAAAATGCCAGAAACATTTTTGTTCCGTAACGGAAAATTATTTATGAAGCCACCATGTACTCGGTAAGTTTTGAGCGATTTATTTTCATTTATAATTTCTTATCTTACCTAATCTATATTTCATGTAAATGTACAGTTTCAATTTCGTTTGAGTGACTGATACTTTCCAAGTGTCAAGATGAATTTATTTTTGTTCTATGAGCCGCAAACTCTTAACAGTTATAATTCCTTGTGCTACAGTTACGTAGCATAGATCACTCTTACGAAATTCTCTATCCGATGATGAACGTGACGTGAACAGAGACTCGCGCGCTCGTTCACGTGCCGATCTTATCTAGCTGGACCTTTTAGAACTTATCTCCGCAGGAATTAGTAACATACAATACATTTTCGTACCAGACAGTCGCGAACAATGCTCGCGTATACTGTTGTTCATAAATCAAAGACGACCTACCAGCCCATTTTACTTACAAACTTCTCTCTTCGCAATTCTAGTCAATATGTGTTCAAATCATTTTATAACATAATCTTTTCTTTATATTTATTTCCATCATTCTCCGTATTTGGCATACGAACACCAAGCTTAACTGTTAGTTATTACACTTGTAAATTTCATTATGACTTGAAATGTGGCAAGTAATAATTACAATGAATACAACGTAAAGCCGCCATAAACAGATATAAGGTAGGTAAAAATTATATGCACGCAAATACATTTGCTTCTTATGTAATACTGTATACAGGGTCGGCTCACTGGATTGTTGCGCTTCATTTTTTAAAACTCTTCTGTCATTCTTGTGTTTATGTAATTGGAAAATATATTCATATATTATTTTTATTTTTAATCTGCAATACTACATACGATACAATATTTTTAATATACTGATATACATATTTTTTCTAAATGAAATTTTTTATTACTGGACCTAGAGGGTTGAAACTTTGCACATAGGGTAAATCGGGTATTTTCTCTTCAAAATTAAGCTAGCTGTAGCCGTTGGCGAAATACAGTCATTTTTTACCCCAAACTTGTCATTATTTGAAAAACCGTAACTTGAATCGCCAAACTTAAATTATTAATTTACGCCTAAAAAAATCCGAAATATTTGTTGATTATTCAGGCCAAGATTGGTGACATTTATTATTCGGTTACCATTAAAAAAAATAGTTGAATATACAAACCTAAAAGCGTGTAAAAAGAAATGGTAACGCGCTAAAGTGTTGTGTAGGTTTGATCTCTGTATCTTCAAGTACCATTTATACAGCTCGCACAAGTTTTCCGGCTTACTAGTTTACTCCTGCAAGTAGGCAACACTCCCGAACGCCGACGGAAACATGTTCACACTATACACTTCATAATCTGACATATACACACATCACTCTAAAGAAAAAATATCTTTCCTAATGAACATTTTACCTTAAAATTCAATGAAGATAAATACACAACCAACATAAATAATATACTGGTCTCCTTCGCTAGTTATGAAGTAATCATTGTTCAGTATATTACAGGTTCTAGCACGTTCTAGGTAAACGCCACTTTAAAATGTGCTGAAACAGGGGCGTGAACATTTGTCAAGCGTGTATTTTTATTTTGTCGCATCTTGTATCTTCGCCAACAGTTGTAGCAAGTCCAAATTTGATTGCATTTTTAAGTAGAGAACGTCTGATTTTTCCTGTAAGTAAAAAATGCAAATTCCTAGATCTAATAATATAAAATTAACTATTGTTTAATGCTAGTTCAAAAATCTGTTTGTCGCCCTCTCACACGTCCCCGCGAGTAAGTCACCGAATTGACTAAAAAGACCAACTAACAATTATACAGTAAAAGTTAATAACGCAATTTAAGTGTGAGCTATTATATTCAATAATTAGATATTACATAATAGATAAAAATAGTCTGTCACTAATAACACCACATCAGAAAAAAGATGTGATTGAAAAGTTTGATATTCTGAAGAACAAGTTAGATATCTTTAAATTAACAGGGGTTATATGAAATAAATACATTAAGAATACAATAAATAAATACAAGTAAATGATTGAATCACTTTTGGTTCAATTTAATTTATTTCCATACCACGCATAATTACTTGAACATCTTTTGAAATATCCATAATTTTTGCAATTGTCTGAATATGTTTGGTCTATTTCACGCATAAAACACATATTTTAAGGGCACGCAACCAATACCTACGGTCCATAAGGAATAATTTTTGCCTACGATTACATGAAATAAAGCGATGAATAGTTCATCATATCATAATGCCGTCGCATTGAAACGTTTGTTCTACTTACTGAAGGGTTTCCAGAAAACCGGTATTTCTCAAGTTCTATGTTATTCATCTAAAAGTCTATTACTGTCAAGAATATTATATATATATATATAAACCTACATATGAAACATATGATTGTTGCGGAAATAGTTCAGTAATGACAGACATCCATCGCAGATCATTCCTTGCGCAAACCATAGTCCATAGTGTACACTCAATACCGTACAAGGTAGTTGTAAAAATGCAAATATAAGATAAAGTAAAGCAGAGAAGTGCCTAGAGCTGGAGCATCAGTGCCAGTGCTCTGGCCTAGCTCTAGCATAGCCAACGTAATACATCGAGACCGAGATGCGATAGTTCAGGCCAAACTTGCAGTACCGTCTTTTAATCTTTATCACCAGGACCGTCCCCAGCCCCAAACGTATTATCATATTTATATACAACAGCCAGCTCAGATAAAATTTTCATATTACAAAAACATTTATGGAAAAATTAAAATTAGAAAAATAAAACATACATTTTTAAATAAGAAAATAATAATTTATCCGTATTTCTTCACCACTGTATACAATTTAATAATATTTGATGTGTTATTTATTATTAAACATTATGTTTATTTTATTAATATAATTAATAAAACGTAGATAATTGATGATATCTTTGGATGGTGTTCACATATTAATATATTGTTAATGTTTGTTATGCGTGAGAGAATATTCCTTTCATTTATGAGAGCTTGATTAGCATATATGTGCCTGAATACGATACTGTACACTTGTATAATATCGCTGTGTGAGACCATGGTCAGGCGGGCGGCGAAACCGCATTTCAGCGGCTTCCACCCGCATCACAACTAGTAAAACCTGTTTGGCGCTGCGAACACAGTAACAATGTTAGTCCCAATGGGTCTCTTCGCCGCTGATAACCTGAAGGGATATGGCACGAGCCTCACAAAACTTTGCCTGTTGCAACGACTAGTACAGAGCACATCGTTCGTGCTCCACAACACTCTATATCTCTTTCTTACTTCTACTGCAACGCTTAACTTTGTCTCTTACTATACAACACTGCCGTCTTCCCCGCCCCCTTCCTGCACCCCCCCCCACTGCCACGGCAGCGTCACTCATACAGTCTATCTTTGTTTGTTACACAGTGAGTGGCCTGGTCAGCACGTCATCCTCATAAACACGCTCACCAACACTAATGTTAATACTCGATGTTATTACATCCGCGCATATAAAACATGTATAAATAACAGCAAACCGGAAACAAGTGTCCAATGTGTCAGACTGCCGCAACAACCTATATTCACAGAATATTTTATAAATATTCACTAATTTTCTGAAAATTACTAATGCAATCCAAAATGTAATACAACACAGAAAATTAATGA
>JAGJTL010000016.1:2149164-2184870 GCA_022063505.1 Calosoma granatense
AAACAAATTACAAGCAAAGCAAATAAGGTGATTAACACTGTGTAAGTAATCAAAAGTTTAATTTACTATTAAATTATAGTTATTTTTACAGTCAAAGTATTACGACCAATACATAATTTGGAATGTTCATGTAACACTTCAAAATTGATTATACAATTATTTTTGTTTGTTTTGATTAACAAGATTTATTAAAAACTATTACGAAATCGGTGAACACATTTTTTACATAAAATCTGAATCGGATTTTTATTGTGATTATTTCTAAATTAAATTAAAATTTACCACTTTCTAGATTTATAAAATGTCTCAGATAAAAAGATGATATTAAAAAATCTGCTTTTCTTTTAAAGTTTGTATAACATTGCAATTTTTTTCATTGTTTCAAAAGTTTTTTCATATAACGAAGAGTAAAAACAATGTTTATCTTTATCAGAAGTGGCTCCAAAGCCACGTGCAACAGTACAATCACACAGGGACCATTTGACACAATCAAAACCTACAGGAACAACAGTTCCTACTGCCACTGACAAATGGGTAGCGTCACTACGGAAGAGAGATCCAGAGATTCAGCCCACATTGCCTGCAATAAACTCTAGAGGCCGGTAAGAAACGTACATTGCTTCTTCAACAAGACAACGAAATGTTCACTAAACATAATAAGCTTGAAAAATTTATCCCTGTTCTACTGCTAATAGATACAAATTTCAACTATTTGAAATAACATTGAATATTTTTACTCCAGGTTTATTAAATATTTAATTATTCTAGAAGTTCCAGTTACTCAAGTGCAGCCAGAAAATCACGTTCAGTAGAAAGAATTTCGCGAACATCTCGAGACAGACGGAACATAAATGGAACAACTTTAGCTTCTGTCAAACCGATTATAAAGAAATGTTCGGATCTCGATAATTCAAGTAGTGCACAAACCGATGAAGAAGAAAAGATTTTCACCCCGGCTGGATATGAAATACGTCTGGTGGAAACTATTGAAAAGGATATACTGCAAAAGAATTTGAACGTGCAATGGGAAAAAGTGGCTGGTTTACAAGAAGCTAAAGCTATTTTACAAGAGGCAATGGTCTTACCAATGATTATGCCAGAATTTTTTAAGGTTAATATGATTGTTGCGTGTGTCCGGTAAAGTATATAAATATGGATTTTATGCTTAGGGAATAAGAAGGCCGTGGAAAGGGGTACTTATGGTCGGACCACCGGGTACTGGGAAAACTATGCTTGCAAAAGCGGTCGCTACGGAATGTGGTACCACATTTTTCAACGTTTCGTCGTCAACATTAACATCGAAATATCGTGGCGAATCAGAAAAACTTGTTCGACTTCTCTTTGAAATGGTACTACAAGACTTTGAAATTATAAATTAATAATTAAATGTATATTACATTTAATAATATTATCTATAAAATAATAATAACTTTTTCATATATCTGTATAAAATGGCGCTGTATCGTTTCTGACAGCAACACTGTTTTGTGTAGCTGGTTGCATATGTGTACATAGCGCTATGTTCGAATCACTGAATGCATAACATACATGTTCATAATTGTTTAGTCTAGGTCATTATTTCTAGGCTAGGTTTCATGCTCCTAGTACCATATTTATTGACGAAGTAGATTCCTTATGTTCGGCACGTGGCACAGATTCGGAACACGAAGCGTCACGACGCTTCAAATCAGAACTTCTCATACAAATGGATGGGCTCAGCGCCGCCAGGTACTCGTCATGACACAATGGATAACTAACTTGTGTAAACTTATTATAATAGATCATTGTCAAAAAAGTGTTACACGCATTCAAAAGTGCGGAAATACTAATCCTATTCTTAATTAGCGACAGTATTGCTTGCTTATGAATACTGACCTCGTTTCAAAAATATACAACTTAACAAACTAAAAAGGTCTTGTTGCTATTAAGTACTCATTACGAACAAGGCACGGTCAATGTTCAGTATATAGGAAAATCATGTAAAACGTTAATTTACTAACACAATTCTATCCTTTTCAGTCACGATGATACAGTGATAATGGTTCTTGCAGCCACGAACCATCCATGGGATATAGATGAAGCATTTCGCCGTAGATTTGAAAAAAGAGTATACATCGGAATCCCTAACGGTATGTCGGCGACATTGTTACCATGTATCTATTTTGGGCTTTGAAGGCAAGACCGAAAATAGACCTTACATACTCCATCAACCTATTTATTAGTCGAGCCAGTTATCAGTATCTTTAATTAATATATGTATACTGTTTTACAAAATTAACACTAGTATAGCCATCGAAGTAAATGTTATCAATTTACAAACCTCGGTAAACTTTAATTTCATTATCAGTCACTATCTTATTTACTTTCTTATACAATCTATACATATATTTTTTGAAATATTTGTTCTACAAATTTTTAAACCAAAACATTAGAAAGAAAATTCTGAATAAATGTGTTTATTCATTTATATAAATAAACGATGCAATTAATTCTTTAGCAGTTACGTAACAACTGATAATCATTGCATGTATGTTGATAAATCACAATAGAATCTGTTTTAATGACAGCCGTATGATATTGTATTTACTAGATGATACACGGTCTTTGCTGCTGAAACTCTGCCTCCAGAGTGTGGTTATAGATCCGAGTCTGGACACGAATATCATCGCTGACAAACTAGAAGGATATACAGCAGCAGATATCAGTAATGTGTGTCGAGACGCTGCCATGATGGCCATGCGAAGGAAAATATCTGGACGAAGTCCAGCTGAAATCAAGCATATCAAGAAGGAAGACGTAGATCTTCCTGTGACTATAAAAGATTTTGACGAAGCGTTAAACAAATGTAGGAAAAGTGTATCTTCCAATGACATTGCAAGATACCAGGCATGGATGGAAGAGTATGGATCTTCTTGAATAAGTGGTGACGTCATATACCACGTGGACACAATATTTAAATATATATATATACCTGATTTATATGCGAGGTTTGTTAAATAATCTATGTAATAAAAGTATTCTTCAAAATAAGTATTTAATATTGAACGATATCACTCACTACTTTCTCCTAACATATATCCATTACTTGAACAAAGAAATGAAATTTCATTTATTTTTTTAAAATTTATTCCCTCCAAATAGTAAAAACAGTCCTTCGTTATCATTACAAACTGATTTAAGAAAATACATTCCTTATCCTCCGAATAAAATTGATAATTATTTACACGTTAATCACCTTCAACAATCCACATACAATAACCAAGCAAAATATATCTTAATTTAGTCAACAATCAGGCCCTTTGTTAAAAATATCATTTATTACTACATGATCTAACACGGTCTTACTCCCTTCATGCCAGTATACAGAGCGGTTAAATTTAACCTAGTCCAACTACACTAACACGAAGTTAACTTTATCCCGAGCTCATACATACTAGCGATAATGTTGCGTTAGTTACGTTTATATGATAGTGGTGACAACAGATGAATGTCTTGTTTATTCAATTTTCTTGGCCCCTCGTGACCTCCATGCACATATCAGATTCCACGCGAAGTACAGAGAGAATAGGTGTACTTGCAACGCAAGAATCACGAAACCATACCACAGTAGTCCGTACGGATAACCCTGAAACACATTCTATGTAGCTTTGTGCATACGTGCAAGTAACATAAGTATCATACCTGCCACATTTTCACATCATCTACGTCATCGCTGGTTAAGTATGTCCACACGTCTCTGAAGTAGTAGAAAATGGCATAAATTAAAGGTCCATAGCCGAAAACTGCGATGCCATACATATATCTCTTCATTGGTTGTATTCTGTTTTTACGAACGGCTGCTAAACCGAGGAAAGAGAGCAACAGGCTTATGCACCATATATATTCCCACCATAAAGGCTAAAAATCATTCAGGATTAGCTACATGTTGCAAGATGTTCATCTGTACAAGGCTACCTGAGGAATTTGTAGTTCTTCAATTTCTAAGATAAATATATCTAGTTTATCTAGTATGTCCGCAGATAATTTTGCTAGCATTGCAAAAAACAGTAGATAATGGAAGAATATACAGTATTTTAATCTTGATTTATTCAGGGCACTAAAAATGAAATGACATTTTTAAACACCAGGTTCATCATAAAACCCGGAACAGCTGCTGAGCTGATCGTGTTTACACATGTGGATCAAATTACCTTATTTGATACTGAGCTGCAACTCTTTGACGATGAGAAAAGTCTGTCCCATCGGTCCCGGCAGTGTAAGGACCTCCTTTTGAGGCCATTTTAACTATTTCTCTGACTTTAGTATCAAAAATTGTTTTATAACCTACAGACACTCGCTCTCCAGAACATTGCAATAAATTTACAACCTTTCACCGTAATAATAGAGGGCACTGTCAGGCACTGTAGTATGGCCAAGTATCAACGTGATAGATGCCAACAACACTAGGAGGGGATTTACTTATGCTATAGTAAAATCTGTTTTATCGGTTATCATAGACGAACAACGAACAAAATATCATGATTTTTTTCTAATATAATGTGTATGTTCATATTTTACTTTGTGATATAAAATTTTCAAATGTATGTATGATCAGAGATAATAAATTCTTATTTTAGCACGTATGGTTATTTTTTATTTACTTTTTTCGTAGCATGATGCACACACAAGTGGGCGCACGATTATGTTATAATTAAGGTAGTTATGGCTAAAATAAATAAATTATTTATTTCAACAAACAAATAATTATCTTCTTCTATTTGTTTAAAAGATGTTTAATATTTCCTGTGTAATTAACTATTTCAAAAATTTACATACTGCATTCTTTAACTATTCCTGGAATTTCACTAACGAAAACTAAATTGTATTACAGTATTCTTCACAATGGCACTGAGTTTTGTGGTACAAGAATTTTGTGATGATATTAAAGTGGCTAGAGAACTGGTAGTTGTTGGAAATTACAGTGATGCATCGGTATACTACGAAGGAGCAATGAGCATGATGCAGAGGCACATAGGAACATTGGTTGATCATCCAGAAAGGAAAACGAAATGTCAAAAAGTAAGTATCATACATATGTTTATTCCAGACAATATCACAATCAGGAAATTCATGTATGTAGTTTTTTACACATTTCTATATCTTTATATCTTCAGAAAAAAACATAATATTCACCATATACTAGATGATCTGATATTTATATGATAATTGTTTCAGATCATGCAAGATGTAAAAGACGAGTACGATATGTTAAAAGCAGCCATCAGCACACTGGAAACCATTGGCATGAATTTTGACAGGCCACTTAACGTTCAGAAGACTTTAGATGACGACTTACCAATTCCTACGAAAGATCCAAATGAATGGTATTGCAATGCTGATGATCCAGATATGTGGCCTCCGAACTTGGTTGACAAAGACAGGGAAAAGTGGCCAACTCCTACAACAGCTGATCACAAGTTAGTGTATTATATTTATATATTTGACAAGAATAATTTACTATATTTCTAATATATGACACATGTTAAAGTCTATCTATCATATACATATTTTTTTAAATATTTCGTGCATATGACAGTAAGTGATTTACTTGTTATTCAATTTGAAGGACTAGACGGTTTTAAAATGTAAATTAAAACAATACTACATCATTGCCAAAATATCCGCTAGGTGGCAGGGGTAGTTATTTTTTATTTAAATTTTGCAGATATTTTATGACCTTATTAAAATGTAAGAAACTTAGTTAAAAACTTTATTAACTAATTAATTATTTAAAATATTTATTCTTTATCAGTTCTAGAATGAATAAAAATTACAATAGAACAGCCATTGCGAAAAAAAATGACACCCGCAAAACAGCGTTAACTAGAGGTTCAACAACTTTACAAAATAGGAAATCAGAGTTAAATAGAAATTCAGCTGTCAATAAAAATAAGAAAGATGATCGACCAGATTCTTCAAAAAAAGAGAAACAAAGTAATGCAGATTCTTCAACTGTTCGTCAATCACCACGGCCCAAAGAAGACAACAAAAGCTCAGAAGACGAAGAAAAAAGATTTGAATGTCACGGACCTGACAGAGACCTTGCTGATATGTTAGGTGTGTATCATGTACATTATCTAACCAATTTGGATTTATTTTTACATTGAAAACATGAAGAAGTATTATTTTATAGGAATAGTACTAGTAATGTTATGAACATATTTATGACACATATTGCCATTTTCCTGATTGACATATGAACGTAGAATGAATAAAAATTTATCAGACAGCAAACAACAACAAACTTGTACTGCAAAATATAAATGCCTCTTTTCTTTCAATGTTGCACAAACATTGTTTAAAATTTTGTGTAATCTTTGGACATCAGTAGTACTTGATGAATTATTTATATTGATTCATGATTTCTGCATAACCTGTACATTGTATGAATTAATGGTTTTGTTAACTTGCAGAGAGAGATATTGTGCAGAAACACCCAAATGTGCATTGGGATGACATCGCAGATTTACAAGAAGCCAAGCAGTTGTTGGAGGAAGCTGTCGTGCTTCCTATGTGGATGCCTGAATTCTTCAAGGGAATCAGAAGACCGTGGAAAGGAGTACTAATGGTTGGTCCTCCTGGTACTGGCAAAACTATGCTCGCAAAAGCTGTGGCAACAGAATGTGGCACAACTTTCTTCAGTGTCTCAACATCTACATTAACATCAAAATATCGTGGAGAATCGGAGAAGCTTGTACGACTACTGTTTGAAATGGTACATATTGTATTTCACATCATACTCTAAATAGATTGTATTCAATTAGGAGATATATATATATATATATATATATATCTAACAAATAAGCTAATTTCTTAATAAAATATAATAATAGATACTAATTATAGTGATGTAATAATAGATATATCGTAAGTATTAAACCTCTTTCAATGAGCTATTGAATTTTTAAATGGAATCATTATTGAACATTTGGATGAAATCGTTGATTTTTTAATTACATCATGTTGTCTTTGTACTTGTCTTGCAACAATTATAAGTAGTGAATTTACAAAGTATTCATTGTATAATATATTAAAGGATTATGTGAAATTGTTTAAGTAAACAATTGTATTTACATACATATTTTTGTATACATGTTTCAGGCTAGATTCTATGCACCTAGTACGATATTTATAGATGAAATAGACTCGCTCTGTTCCAAGCGAGGTTCTGAATCCGAACACGAAGCTTCAAGACGTGTCAAATCCGAACTTCTTGTTCAAATGGATGGTGTCCAACCTAGTGACGATGAACCAGGCAAAGTCGTCATGGTGCTGGCTGCCACGAATTTCCCCTGGGACATTGACGAAGCTCTAAGAAGACGTCTTGAGAAACGTATCTACATACCATTACCCACTCTAGAAGGTCGTGAAGCTTTATTGAAAATTAATTTGCGAGAAGTGAGATTAGATTCGGATGTTGATTTGACAAAAATAGCCAGACAACTCGAGGGCTATTCAGGTGCTGATATCACAAATGTCTGCAGGTAATTATGTAAACTATACTCACAATGAATCTCTGTAACCTATACACTAAGTATTTATATTTTATTATTCTGTCCATACATTCAGTGTACATTGTTTATCAACTTAATTCTAACATTATTCCATTATTTCAGTTATATATGTCGTGTAGTCAGTTTTGTTACAGTTCATATAATACTGTTTCATATTATATTATTGGTTCCGAAATTCATTTTTAATATTGTTAAGAATTTTATATAACAATACTGTTTCAATAATTATGTTTTCATTCTTGTGATATCCAGAGATGCATCCATGATGTCCATGAGACGAAGAATCCAGGGACTGAAACCAGACGAAATAAAGAAATTAGCTAAAGAAGACCTGGATCTCCCTGTCACGGCCCGAGACTTTACTGAAGCCGTATCGAAATGCAATAAGAGCGTGTCAAAACAAGATCTGGTTAAATATGAAAAATGGATGAGAGAATTTGGCGCGTCTTGATAATAGTTGCATTTACAGTGAACATGTAAAAAGGATCTACGTTTAAAATCATCTTGAATCAAATTCATTTGTTCGAAATTAATTGTTTTATCCGCGTATTTTATTATTGTCGATTTTTAAATTAATATTGTGTACATAAGTAACTTATACAGTTGTTTTTACCTATCAGAATTATTTATTTATACATGATTTTTTACCAAAATTTTACATTTATATGTATATACTGAATAAACATTTACACCAGTTATAATTTTAGCGTACTTATTATATGATCAAATATTATGTATGATATATAGTAATAATAACTGGAATATCTAATACAATTTTTACCTTATTGTTTCATTGATTTTATATTAATTTTTTGTTTTAAAATTAAGGATCTATTTTATTCTCATTGTGAATTAAAGCGAAAGCTAATAGTGATAGTAATAATACGTATTTTTACTGTTTTAATATATTTACAGAATAAGTTTTATATTTGTATGTATCTAATTATTGTATTGTAAAAATAAAATGATAAATTATTTGTGCATAGAAATGTTTAATATACCATATTGTGATAATAATTGTACTTCATGAATATACTGTTAATAAATATTTCAATGCTATATACATTTTATTTAACATATAGGTACAAAATTAAATCATTTAAAATTTAGTGTTAGAACGTTCCAAATCCCATATCACGATAAAAGAAGAATCCGTTAAAATTGCCGTTCTTGCAAGCAGCGCCACCACATTGGCTTGTAGCAAAAAGATCAGAACCGAAAAGTAGTTCTACGTAGCATTTCTGAATTTTCTAGTATATTATCAATTTATTATACTTTTTAGTGTTTAATATAATTATAAGTGTTTAGTATAAGTGTGTAAATGTTTATATCTGCCATTAGTGTTTGTTTTATTGTGAAAATGTTGATGGCGTAGTGATACACGAACACTTCCCATAACCTCCTTTCGCGTTATTGGAGCAGATATGCGGAACGAAGTTGAGTGTCAGATGTGTTCATGATATAATAGTATCTGAGGCTGTTGTGATGTTATAATTTGGATATTTAAACTGGTTATTGTGTCATTTGTGGATTTATTATGTGCTTGTGTTCGAAGTGTAGAGAAAATGCCGAACACGGGTGTGTGATCGGTGCCGCGGGGTGTTGGCAACGAGTGCCCGTGCTGGATCGCAGCCGTTTCGCTTAACATGGCTGCGACGCAAACCGAAAAGCAACAAAATGACGTGAATAGTAGTGAAAAGGTACAGCCGGAACAGCATCTGAATCTACGGAACACGTTGTTACAGAATGGGACTGAAAAAAGCAGTGTTCGCGGTGGCAGCGTAGTGGTTGCAAAGACTAAAACTTCCGGCACCAAGAATCTCGGCATAGAAATGAGTCAATACCGACAGGATGGTGTACCGGGCCCGTGCCCTGCACCAGATCAAACCCTAAACAGTGGCCACGGTCTCGAAAGTGATCTACAAAGTAGCGACGTGACTTCATACCCGCCTGTGTCCGAGGGCACGACCGGTGGCGATGGGAACGCGATGCACGGTTACGGTTTCCCGTTTGGCACGCGGGGCAGCTACAATCCCTCCGGCGATCAACAACACGGTCCCGGCTCGGCACCGGGAAACCTCGCCCAGAACAACACCGATGCCACAGGATTACTACAGGGTTTCGGACAGTTCGGTCCACAGGGGATACGGCACGGTTTCCCTGGTGCCAAACAACCGATGATCGGACCACGTCCGACCGGTGCAGGTGCTCCCGGACCTGGTGGTACATTCGGTCAGCAACCACGCTTCTTGTCCGGTCAGAGTATATCACAATCGACGGGTCCGACACCAACATTGAACCAGCTGCTGCAGAGTTCCAATCCAATGCATCGTTATCCGAACAGTTACGGACCCGACCAAGCACCGTATGGACAAAGTTGGCCGTCACAAAAGCCATTATCGTCGTATAGTCCACAGGGTTTGGTCTCGGGGCCCGGTTCTGTTGGAGCTCCTGTCTCTGGATATCGTAGCCAGACCGCGGTAAGTTTATCTATTGTGTGCAAGTGTGTGTTTGTGTGGCTGCGTGTGTTCACTAAACATCATGTACATTTGGGCATGTTTCACTGCTGCTCTATACAATATTTACCTCTAATTTCAAAATGGTGTCATTCGTAGCATTTTCGATTCAACACAACCAATATCTCGAATGGTATGCTTGTAAGTCGAAGTGGCAATGTATTTGTTATTGTGCAGTGTTCATCTGAGAGTTACACCTATGTTGTGTCTATGTGTGTGTATTTGTGTTTGTGTGTGCGTGCAAGCATCTCTACTATGTGTGTATACAGGTGATTATTTTGTCTGGCTCACTATTTTTAAATATATAGAGAAACAAACTGATTTAAATAGATAAATTGTTTAGTTTGAACAAACAAATTTAATAGTTTAAAACAAGAAATAAATAATTATTTGAATATAATTGCTCCAAGTAATTTTCTAAATAAATTAATAGAGTAAAATAAAAAAATTATAATAATTTTAACAAAAAATTACATTGGGCTTAAGATTAACAATTATATATATGTGTGTGTGTGTGTGTTGTGTTGGTTTATGATAAGTGTTCGCATCTCGCCGTTAGGAACATAAAGGACAGTGCTGCTTGTATTATGGTGTGCGCGCGCTCTGTTCATGTACAGTTTTCGTTTGTATTCGTCAAAGGGCGCATACATAACCTCATTTTTCAGTTTCACTTTTGTTATTTATGAGATGAAAGATTGAATGGTTAGTAGTTCAATCAGCTGGAGTGTTGCCAGAGTTTCCCACTTCGGTAACATAGCGTAGTAGTAAAGCAATAACAAGGAAGCGCATCAGTATAGTAATGTACTACTTGTCTTACAGTGTATTGGTGCAGACATCATGTACTGTGCCGTCTGTTCTCTCCCCTCGCATCTATCTATCTCACAAGCAGCTAACAATCCCTTCCTGTATTCTTTGAGCAACGCATGCAAACTGTACTGCGGTGCCATGTCGTTGTACGCGTTTATTTTTTCCATATAGTTCACTGCACGTGTACGAAGAGAACAGTGATAGTCGCAGTCATCACACAACGAAGGAGAATTCACAACGGCACGGTTGCGTTGCAATACGTTTCGCGCGTATACTTCGCTGACACACCGCATTAGCTCTGTTCGGCAGAGAACAACTCGACTCAGCTCGACTGTTCTATGCTCTAACGTTCGTTGTGTTTGCTCGCTGCATCATTCTCCAGAATCGAGCGCGCAGTAAATGCGCAATTCATTTTATAACACATCGAATAACCACAACTTCTGATCGTATAGATATTCGAATTGTTTTTATAACATCATAATACGGGTTAGATTTTCCTAGCAGGTATCTGAAATGACATTATGATTACCCGCGTACGTCTTATGGTCGCCATATTGAATTTTACCGAATTAAGTATTTACTCAACATTTATACAATTTTCATTGTTTAAAATCAATATTATTGATTATTAATACTTTAAATCAACATAATTAGTTAAATTTATGTAAAACTTAATGTTTTTAGTCTTCAACAAGTTATTTATTTTGAAATTTGGTTAGTGTACGAATATTATAAATAAAGTCAGTTTACAATAGGTAACATATGTCACGTGCGACATAAAAACAATCATGTATCTAATTATTAGTGTTTTTTCCCTATTGAATAACTAGTTTACTTATATGTTACATTGTTTTTTCAATGTGCCATATTGAAATGTGTACATTTCAAAATGTCATAGTTACCAAACTTAGAACTTTCTCAAGTTAGGTATTTTGTGGTGACAATTACGAAAATAAACAGTTTAGTCAGCATTATTACAAGTCGATATTATTAAATCATAGATTTCTATAATAAAGATATAAATATTACCTTATCAAAAATAAATTCTTTCCTATATGCTTTAATTTTTTATAGCCTGATTAACAAACAATTTCTGATAATACGCTTATAAATTCTTTTTTATGTGTCTATTAAATTCGTTTTATTGAAATGTTATAAAGGACATATTTGCAAAATATGTTCATTGTTCATTCGCTAGCAATCAGTTTTAAAAACTTTTTGAGATATTGAACATACAATTACACATCCATTCATCTACACAGATATCATTATTAAAGTTGATTTAGTGAACCTCAAAACATATGTTTCGTATAAAAATTTTGAAATCAATTTCTTCATGATTGTAGGCCTATAAGGTAAAATATCTTCTGTTCAAACAATTTGTAGGCCCCTACAGATTTTCAGATACACGCATGTTGATTATTTTATTGAGAAATACATTTATATATAACATATTTTCTCACCTGCGTACCAACTCTTTGTTTTTCACATTTATAAATGATTTTTGAGTTATTATATGAATTGTTTACTATCATGTATTGTTTTTGAGAAAAACGAAATTTTATTTTATATAAACAGGTACTTGTTTTTACATGAAGATGGAACGAAATATATGTAATCTCTTGATTTCTTGATTAATTTTCGCATTTATAATGTTCGTAGTCTGACTAGAGGCTAACAATGACTATATAACATTTCATTTTACCTGATGAGATTTTCAAAAGTCAGTATCTAATTTCAGATCTCATATATATTTTATTTATTTTTGTTATTTCATACTATCAACACAAGATATTTATGTATTAAATGTCTATCTAACAAAGGAATTATTTATTTGATAATCACAAAAAGTACAACAAATATTACATAAAATAATATAATATCGATTATTTCGAGTAAAAAAGTTCATATTAACATGTGTTGAATTCTTTATGGATCAGGAGATACTGATCTTTGAATTGGTTCAATTTAAATTTCTAATCAAATCGAACAATATCCAATCTGTTTACCAGCAAATTATTTACCAGGTAAACAACGTAGCTTCATTTTGAATTTGTTTGTTTTGATTCTAGATTTAAATTGATCTTTCTCCTAATAACCCTGCATATGAGAAGCATTAATAAAACGTTAAACAAACTATTGATTTATTACTAATATTTGTCTTTGAAATAGTAAATAAATGGAAACAAGTCATTTATCTTTCTTTAAAAGCTCTCATGACTTTGTGCGCGCCAATTTCAAACAGCTGTATAGCTGGATTCATTTAGAATTAAACACATATCGATACTATAACCTACCAAAATATTTACTATTCCTTCTAAATCATTCTGTATATTAATTCATATACAATATTGGTTAATAGTAGTTTTAAAGTGAGATATTGAAAACAGCCATACTATTTAATATCACTTACAATAATGACACATGTTATTCATTATACATAAACAAACGTGTTATTATTTTTTGTAGTTCTGGAGATATATTACAAACTTTCATTACAGAGTTTTAGTAGTATTTATATAAGTAGTTTACAAATGATATTCCATATTGAGATGCATTTAAATCTAATATATAGATAGAATGAAAGAACAATTAGCAAATAATGTTTCTGATTATAGCTTACACCTGCAAGATGATATATAATCAATGGATGTACGATCATAAACACACAGAAAGTATGTTGTAGTAATTCATTACGGAGTGTATAGTATGTATAGTAAAATATTAAGATTCAGTTTTGTTTTTGACAAGTGTAAGACATGTTTTTATGCGGAAGTTGCAAGCGGTGTTTATGGATACTTGGGTTTTCTTATTGAATAAGCGATAATTTCAATCGTTTTTGAAAATACATACAACGTTAATCTGTCCAGACCAGATGAAATCTATTACGTCAAATAACAAGACAGTAGCAAATAATCAACGTTCTATAAAAACAATGTTCAGAGGTAGATGTAGATGTTTTAGAATAATATTAGTTTTATTATAATCCTGTCATAAGCAATAATAATAATGTTACAGATTAGTGAAATGTATTTCTTATCTGTCTACAGAGAACAAGAAACTCTGTATATTAGTGAAATTAATTTTGTTATTTTACAAATGTTTGTTGATACAAATTCAGATACAAATTTATGTACCTGCTTTCTATCATGTGTGGTTCAACTTGAAAAATCCATACTTATTTTTATTCCGATTTAAACTTAATAACCATAAGACGAAAGCTCAGTAGGTTATTAAATATATATGCTTAAAAGCTTAAATATAATGAACAATTATGTATGAAAAAACGTATATTAATTCATTTATTATTTGCAAACATTGATCGTTTTGTTTTTTACATAAAATAAATAATGATAAATTGACAACAGATAATAGCAAACATACACAAATGTATGTACCATATCACAATTTAGAATAATTATGAAATAACAGAGATTACATTAAAAACAATAACAATACAAACACAACTACAACAGTTCCATTTTATATTAAAATTATATAATAGATAAGTGATAATGTTTGTTTTTAATGAATTTATTATTAATTACTTGTGTCAGTAAATGCACTAGATAATAAAATATAATTGGGATTACTTTATTATAAAATTAATTCTATATTTTACGATGAAAAATTAAGTTTTAGGTTTCTTTTACAATCTGAATTGTTTTGTTTTTGATAACTGTTTGTTTCCCGGGATGAAGTATCGGTGTTTGTTCCAATTCTTTTCAATTCCCTAAGCGAAAAAAAATCAATTTAGAATTATTGCATTTTAATGATGCTTCAGGACATCATAAAACAAAAGCACTATATTTTGATTATTCATCCTCATGAAAGTGCTGTCACAAAATGACATAGTCATATTGTATATATTGATAATTCAAGTAATATTGTTAAAAATAAAAGATATTTTTGTTTTATTAATCAGTAGAGTGCAGAGTAAGTAATCAAAAATCAATAAACCAGAATGTGTTATTTTGTTTATGTTAATTCCTAAGTCTATCGCAAGTAAACTTCAAATTACTGGCTACTTATAATTCATGAATCTCTGTTTTCGTTACACATTTTCTCTAAAATGTTTACAAAAGGATAAAATCATAACATTTTATGTGAATAACACTACAGGTATATATTAATCATACATATGTATATTTGTTCAATATGTCAACCAAATTGCAAACGTATTATTATTATTCATTAGTCTGTTATACAATATATCTGTAATATACGAGATTGTGTCGTAAGCAACTGATAAGTAGAAATTCATGAAGATAAAATAAAAGCCTACACTGTGTTGGTGTTATGTAAACGGGATTTTCCTTGTGACGTACAAGTAAATTAATCTGTCAAATACATATTCCTTGCAAGAAAGTAACAGTTTCTATACCAATAATGTTGGTGTCAGATGATCAGATTTTAATATCGCGTTAATCACTTCCGCGATGATATAACGTGCTAATTCAAATACTCCTTACATTGATTATATAAATGTTCGGTATCTTGTATTGCATATCCTAATAGTAAATGATTAGTTACAACATTGACCGTGGTACTAGTGACACTGACATTGTATACTTAGAATTACTGATACACATGCATATATAGATAGTTCATTTTATTTCATATTCTAAATTGACCATGTACACTTGCGAATATAGCCATTAAATTTTTTACTTCATTTCAAATGAACCATTGAATTGTACTAACATTTTCTCGAATTATTTATCATCTTTTTATTCTTCAAACATTTGGTCACAGTAACACACACACATCACACCACAAGTGTCAATTATCAGTTATTATTTTAACTAATGTATGTTTGTTTATGTAAATATTGGCGCTTTTATTATTTATACGTAATTAACTTACGCGATTTGTGTAAGATTTCATAAATGCAACAACACTAATTCATGTATATCAGTTAATCAAATAGACTATATTTTACTATGCTGAACAATGATATTTATGTAAGTATTTCCAGTACATTTAGTGTCATTTACCGTACAATGTTTATGTCGCTGGTATGAGAAGAACGAATTTATTCCGTGTTGCTAGGCATTTACATGAACAGCAAAACGAAATTATGAGCCCACAATACAGATGTTGTTTTGAGAAGTGTGCAATTTGTGTTTCATTCTGTCATACACGTAGTTAGTGGTAATTATTTGCAAAAAAAAACTTGTGTTTTTTGTGGTTATAACTGACTAACAATGGCTAAAAACTAACGTAGTTCATAATACCAACTGAAAATATGTAATTCAAAACAGAGTACATACATACATATAATCTTAAGTATTCTATATACTTACAATATTTTACTGTAAATAGAAATCATATCCAGTCAAATATCATATCACTTGCGCTTATCATGTTTTGACTAAATTTAGTTATAGCATTCATTGTCTTATCTTATTTGACTTTCGTCAAATCAAATATATAACTGAATCGGTTGTTTAGTATTATACAGAAAGATATGAAATATTACAAGGTATATTTATATATTTAAAACATAAATGTCAATATGATGACGCACAGTGACTTTCATTCATTGTTTGTTGAAATTTTTCATTGACTTGATTATTTCAATTAGTGACTAAAAGTACATACAGTAAAGTGCTGTTCCATTATGTTATGATTCAATTAATTAAATCCCAAATGGTAGTTATTCTGAAGTGTGTTTTATAATTTCATGTATCACAATAAAAATGTTGTTGTTACATAGTAACATTTACAAATTGCATTTCATTGGGCTAGTTTTATTCATATGCGTTACATGAAAATTTAATTCATTTCGAATATTCAAAATATAATTAACAATGCCATTGTAGATCATTGTAATGAGATTAAAAAGTTGCCGAATTACATTGTGCAAGTTGAGAAAATAGTAGTTTCATAATTAAACCTCGCCTAACGAACTAAGGTAACATTTTCAACATTAATCCTCTGCATAGAATTATGTGCATTTTTATTTTAAAGTCTATCTCTATGAAATATGTTTAATTTATTACATGTTACTAATTCTTTACTACTTATACAAATACATATTTGTTGTGACTTGTGAATTTGTTAAGAATTATATTTATACAAGTAAAATTGTCATACATATTTGTCAAAACATCATCAGTGACAATTGTTGGCCAAGTATAAGGTTATTAAAATGAAAATATCTATGTTGGTTTCTTAGTTAAAATGTCTTCAGTTAACATGTTTGTTATACTGTAAAAGAGATGTTCATTCATTCATTGTAGGCAATCTAATTCACTCATCTTGCTCGTGCAAGCGTTGTTGTATTGTATTACATTGAACCGTTGCTCGTTCGTTCCTATATACAAACGTTCGGTATTTCACATTGATTTTCCAGGTGAACTGAACTCCACTTTCAGCATTCCCTAACGTATTAATTATATTATACTAGGCAATAATATTGGTGTAAATGTTTGCGAACGGAAATGGTAACGCGAATGTTTGGAATGTGGTGAATATGTTGTTAGTGTACGGAACGTGAAAGTCTTCTTTGACAACAGTCACTCACGTTTTGTGGTCTTGTATGTGTCTTACTGGAGATGAACACAGCGAGAAGATGTACTGTATGATACTGTATGTGTAATACATACTCTATCTATACACAGCTACATAATACACTGTCGATTGTCTCAGATTCAACTGATTACTGTGTATGCTGGGCTTGCTGCTTAAGACGGTAAACAGAGAATGCACTGCATTGAGACACATCTTGTAAGGTGTATCTCAACTAGAAAACTACTATTTCCATAGTAATAACGACCATTAAGATATTATTTGTTTCATTGCAATGTAGCCTCGAATTGTAAGTTGTATCGAGGCACTACTGAGCTTAAAGCCGGCCCTGTTTCTTGTGTGTGCTCTAGCAAATCCACTTATCACTGTTATCTGACGAATTTCCAACAGTTTAATGACACAACAGTACCCTGGTGACGTACTCATTGTTGCTTACTCTGGCTTATGTAACTTTAATAGGTTTGCCAACGATCTGTTCTGTCAGTTTTCGTGTTTTTGTAACATAACCTCACCATTCCGTTTTATATGAAAGGTCAAGTTGGCAATAACAGTCGTGAAACGTTAGGTAGTTGTAGTAGTAGAGGTACAGTATGTTGGTGGGCCAAGCTAACGTCAGTGGCTGTACCTCTCTCTACCGGTGCCAGGCTATGTGCTATACAATTCCATTCGAGCCTGAACCCTCCACTTTCGTTTTCATTGTGTTCACGTGTGTCTGCGGGATGTCCGGGTGGCCGGGGGTTGGTTCTGTTATTGGTTCTCTATGCATTCATTGTCTTAGGTCGGGACAAATCGTTCTGGTACCACAGTTCACAGTTCGCTGTTAGAAATATGCGTACAAATAAGAGTACATTGAAATGTATGCGATACAAGTGAAGATAAACTAGTGTTATGCAAGTGCAAACATACAGGTATGTGTATATACTTTTATAGCTTTCGGCAACATACAGCGGTGGACCGCCGCCATCCAGTCCGTCGAGTTACGGCCAGTCAGACCAACAACAGCAGCAACAACAGCTGCCACAGGGTCCACAACAACCGGGTGGTCCACAACAACAACCACCGCCCATTCAACAACAGCCAGGCGGTAACCCCGGCCAACAGCAGCAGCAACAACAACAACAGGCCACCGGGCCGCCACCACGACAAAGCTGGAACGCTGCACCGCAGAACCAGCATCCGCCATCCAGTCCTGGACAACCGGGTCCTCCGCCGGGTAGTCGACAATCCCCGCAACCTGGCGGACACTCGCCAGGACCCGGTCTACCACCCAGTCCGCAACAGCCGCCGCCTCCGTCGGCACAACATGGTACTGGGCCACCGACCGCCTCGCAGTCTCAGGTTTGTACTCATTCACTCTCTACCACCCTATTCGCCTCTATCCACTTTAGAGTTCTGCTTTAATCCTCTGTCCAATGTGATGTCATCATCATCATCATTCCCCTAGTATGAAACGTGTGCGTATATGTGTATGTGTGTTTCCCTTATATTACTGTTCCCTAGCTGCTATGCTATAAGTGGTGGTGATGATGTTCCCCCATCGCGTGTACACTCCGTGTTATGTGTGTGTGTGTGTTAGCCGACGTGGTACGCATGCTCTTCTCCCGGCCAGGCTCGCTCGCTGATCGATCGGCGGCCAGGCGCCACCGTCAATCGTTCCCTATCCGGTTGCGTCGCGTCCACGGCTCCCGCTGTGGACTCGCACCGCACGCGCTCTGCAAGTACTGCTATACCGTCCCGTCCCGTCCCGTTCCGTCGCTACCCCATACACTATCCCCTATCGCTATGCTATATTGTACCCTACCATGTCCTGCTGTCTTGCCTGTCCATTCAACGTCAGCCTGTTTCTGTTGTCGATGGACCGACCGGCCTATGTATATTGATGATGATGCATTTTGTTAGTGAGTCGAATGAAATGTTTTGTTTTCTAGCACTGATGACAATCAATTTTCTCTTAATCTACTAACGGCTATTTTGAGAATGTTTTTCTATACATACATATACATAAGATTATCTCCGCTATAGATGACTGTTAGTTAACGTCCGATTGTTTCTGTGCTGTTACAGCCGTTCCCGAGTCGACCGGCACAACCAACGACGCCAAACGCACATGCACCGGACACGGGGGTAAGTTATTGCTTCTCAAAGCTTCCCGCCGACGCCAGAGCGGCACTTTACTTGTGTGCGTGTGTCAGTGTGTGTTTATATTTGGATCCCCATCTAACCCTATTCACCAGGAACCCTCCTACCAACACAGTCCTCACCCTACCCCCGCAACATCGCTACTCTCTCTCTTTACTCTTGCCTACAGCGTCCATTCGTTGTTACGACTAAGCTCTTCTCACCAAGTGCCGGGGCTACATATTTAGGCTAATGCCAAGGGCATTCCTAATATTTACTATTACCGAGGTCACATGTTAATGAATCATATAGTTTGACGGCGCTTATATTTTTGTTTAACTACACAACTTCCGATTCAATAGTAGAGTAAATTCTTTATATTTTATTTAATTGTCGCGGAATATTAAATACGGTTAATACTGATTTATTTTGAATTTAATGTTTGACTTATTTTAACTTTATTCAAACACTATAATAAAATCAGTTTGCAAATTATTTGCCAACTCATTGCTCTGCAGAATTCCGTAAGCAGTGTTGTTCGGCTCGTTGAGCATTGTGAAATCGCTCGAGTTGTGTTGACCGCAGTTTGTATATCGCTAGGGTTTTAGATGCAGCTGCGTAGATTTTAGCCCTGGAATATAACGTACCCATAATCTTAACTTATACAGAAACCACATTACATATATATTCGTATTTGTTTGGTACTAGAAGAAATGAATACACTGCAAATGATGATTCAAATTCAACAGATTTGTTGTTTGTTTAAAGGGAACTGTAAGCATCAGTGTGTGTATAGTATAGGATGAATGATGCGCGCGACCCAATTACAGACTGTTGTGTTACACGTGTTCAGGACGCCATGTAGTCTAAGGAATTGCACATTGGTGTTAGCGTACAATGTACGATTAGCTACGTAACTCCCATAATCACTCTGTTAGTGTACATACTAAATGTGTTTTTGTAACGATATTTGTAGTAATGATTCAGTGGCCGTTTTTTATTCATTAACATACTGAATAAAGAATCACTGGTAATTATTCCACAACTAGTTGTATCTAATTGTAAATAGGTTAAATCCACATGTGGAATGTTGAATAGTTGTTTTCTTACACACGTGCATGGCTGTGTGTGTGTGCGTATGTATTTCATTTTGTTGATCAACCAACCATTCTCTCACATCACATGAGAACACTAAAGCTGTCTCGCATTTGTAGAATATTACTTGTGTGTTACGTAACACAACAAACTCAAGTGTTAAAATCGATCCTGAATGAAGTGAAATGTCAGTGACACGTTAATTGTGAATAGAGCGAGCGTGAGGGAATTGAGTTTCACATCTACAGTCACAACGTAACCTTGATGTGCCGGGCCGATAAAATCGCGGCCAACTTTACATTATCTACATTGGCTATACAAATATATGTACATGATTTCCCGCGCTTCGTCAATTCATACAACTATTATATATAGTCCATTGCATTCAGTGTGACATTACTCTACATGTCGAAATATAGAATTCTGGTCGATAATGTAGTGTTTGTGCAACTCAATTTCACTTTTGTTCAATGGTTACGTGAAAAATTGTTCTTTGTCCGTACCATACCAATTTTCCTCCGTAAAAAAAAATAAACACTGTGTGAATGCATTGCAAATAGCAGTACACTCAATAAGAAATAATTGTTGTTGATGTTTGGGAGAATATTAATGAGCGCGTGCCGGTGTAATAAATTTGTGTGCGAGTTATCTGTATCGGGCACATGTGCTCGCATAATGATATCAGTCAGTAGGGTGATTTGAACTGCCTAAGAACGTGAATGAAAGTCGTACGAGGAGAGTGCATCGGGCGAAATATTTGTCCACCAGCTCTTTCTCACGCACAGTACACGCTGCAAGCCACGTTTGGAGTGGGAGTTAGACAGAGATACGTACATAGTGCCCACCAAGCTAGACAGAGACAACGATATATCGTGCCAGTGACGCTTACTGAACACAGTTCATGAAGTTGCGCGCGCGCCCCCTGTACTCGCTTGCTGGCAACAACCGATTGTACGGTCGCGGCACCTAACGTGGCTCACTCAGCCTGGTATAGCCTAGCTCGAACACGACTCGACGCGTTGTTTTCCACTCTTAGCTAGCTAGCTAGCAAGCCAGCTAGCTACGTTGCTATTGGTTGAGTGAGAGGACCCGTTTGCTTTTTAACCACTTGCCATCTTGTTTTTTTAGTGTATGTTTCGCAACGCTTGGTTGAGCGTTCGTTCTGCCGCACCACAAGCGACTTGACCGCACCGTAGCTAGGTTTTTTCTATAAATTTTAAAAATTCAGTTCATCTTGAAGTTAGCTTCATATTCTTACATATAAAAAGATTACTGTTTTAATACCGCAGCTTATATATACATATTATATTTATTAAGATTTCAATAGCGAACAAGTTGCTTACTTACATATTACTGAAAATAACAAAGAATTATTTCATTTCAAAAACATAGAGCTGTTACATATCTCTAACTCTCTAGTACGACTCTGACTGAAAGCTAGCAACTCGGAAAGCCTCGTATTGCTGCAAGGTTAGATGAGAATACGAAGACTTGTTCCACGCCACGGACGAGTCCACATTATTTTTGTCGAGGTGGGCGGGTTGTGAGAATGAGAACTGCTGCGTCCTGCTTGTACTATGCCGTGTGTGACCGGCATCGGCCAAGATCTCCGGCCCTGTTAGTTTCCTTTTCGTTAGTCCGGTCGGATAGGGTCGTGTTAGTTCGGTTGCAGCACAAGAGCATTGGTATTTACGCTCCACTATGTTGTACCCCCTCTTCGCATTACTTTGCACTGCACACTGCATTGCTCGATTTGACACGCTGTTTTACGCCTGCCAGTTCTGAAACATGCATTGCCTGTATTTCCATTTCACATCTATAACAAAGCACTGTGCCTGTGCCTCATTAAACATTGAGAACACTTTCGTTTTGTTCCCCTATAAGCAGGGTTCTCGAACTCGTTATGTTCACAAATGCATTTTATATTACAAATTATATGCAGCCCGCCACAATGTTATTGGTAATTCTTACGTTGCACGTAGTGGAATGAACAGTTGGTTGGTACTGCTGGGTTCAGTAGTTTTACGCTTGCGTATTCCTTAGTTTGATACGGTGGTTGTGTGTATTTGTCAGTATTTCTTTTTCTACTTTACCCCTTAACCTAAACTTACTTAATAATGTCGACTTTAATGTAATTCATGTCTGTGGTCTGTTTTTCATTATGTAATACTGATCTCATATTGTCCTCTTTCAATTTCAGGTTGAAACCTGTACTCTATATTACTACTGTCTAAATAATACATGCTTAGAAATATTGATTTTTATGTTCTTTGTAGAAGTGATGGCCGCGTATATAGCTCGTTTTTTCCTTGTACAATAATTACAGGGCCGTCGGTACGATTTAGTAAAGAGGAACGAGGGGTTAGTGAATTTTTTTATATGTTATAAATGATTTGTAACAGTACATTTACGTACATTTTTATTCTTTGTCGTTTATTAGTTGGGGAGGGGGGTTAATTCCTCAACCCTCCTCTTATATATGACGCTTTGATTGTTTCTTCTTATTGTATTTGTGTTTGACTAAATACTGCCTATTCTACAATTCTTAACTAGGGACTAAAGAGTAATTATTGAACAATAATTGAATAAGAAAATTAAGTATTATGTTTTTCTTATTGCAGGCCGAGGGATCACATATATATATTTACATATAAATCACAGTAAATTGCTGCTGTATACATGTAATACATTAAAACAGATTTGTTTGGGTGTCTGCCCCATTCAATGACTAGCAGACTGAATCTTGCCTTCAGTAGTTGCGCAATGTTTGAATATTGGTTATTCGAGCAGTAATAAACACAGAACTTGGATCATTTTAACTATTTCAATTAGGATTGACTATAGTTGTTGCATTTTTTCACTAATATGAATACTAGATTACCCTTAATTTTTTTGAGTCTTTGTATTAAATATGAAAATAAAAGGTGGCTACTATGTATCATATTTATGTAATCTTTTTTCAATACTTATTGTTTAGTAATTTAGACATAAACAATTAAAAAATATAGTTAAGTATTTTTTGCCCTAGTAGCTAATAATTATATAAATAGAGCCTTATTAAGGAATGGAAACCAGAAATGTTATTGTTACGCTTCTAAATTACTAATTACGGTCCAATATACATAGATATCTCAAACTGAATGCTGCTCATATTCATATCGATTGAAGATACAATGCGAAAATGCTATAATTATTTTATACAAACAACTTCATATTATTACAATTTGCGGAAATGCTGTTTGAACTGCGATTAATTTTAATTTTCCCATATTTTATCAATTTGTAAGTTAAAAATGTCAAATATTGTGTAGTAATCAAGTATTAATAATTTGTGATGTTCGTACGTAACTTTCCCGTTGCGTAGAGATAGCCATCTGAAATGTCAAATTTACTTTGACAGTTTAGCAGCAATTGCTAGTTTAAATAATAAAATAGAAATTATGTAGGTATAATGACATCTAACAAATCTGATTCTATAATCACTAACAACGAATTTACGTTTACATGCAGAAAATAAATATTAGGTATTTCTATAAGAAAATTATGTGTAAATGGACTAAAAACAAAGCCCACATTACACTGCCCCCACGTCGTCATGATTTGAAAGCCCCAGATTTCGAAGGTATCGTGTAGTGTGGCACAAATGTGAATTTGAATATCAACGTGTCACGACGTGTTAGAATCGATGGCAATTATTAACACAGAAATTATTTCCGTCACGTGACACAGTAAAGCATGGAGTGTATATGTTTGAAAATATAGACGCACGTGGGTAAATGTGTTTGTGACTGTATCTTATTCACGGAAAACATTTGCGCAAATGTATAAAGGGCATTGCATGTTGCGTATTTCATGTTTACCAGCTATTTATGTTTTGAAAGAAAAGCACCCACATACGACTGTAAAAGACAAGCATTGTCTCTGTGTTACATTGGTTTGTCAGATTTACAAATATTTCTTTTGTTGAAATTTTTACAACCATTAACAGCGATAAAACATTTAGGTAACATTTAAGGTTATGTTTTCCTACACTGATTTTACGTACACAATTTTATTTACACATTTCCCTTTAAAGTGTCAAAAATATTTTGATTGTTATTGTCTGTCGTAATAAGAACTACTGTGCTACAAAGTTCGAGTCCTTGAATTTATTCACTGACGATTTTACTATACTGTATTATAGATTTACCTGTGGTCGTTGACCTCATGTTCTCACAGCTGATATAAACAGATGCTCCATCCTTTATTCATTTACAACTTCCTTTCTTTTCCGTCGTGAATAGTCCGTACTACAAATGCACGTCGTAACATTATATATCGTTAAATAATTGATGATTCTATAAAACTGTTTGCCTATACTAAAATGAAGAAGAGTCTTACGTCATATTTCATTTGTTCGAATAATTATAAAGATTATAAATATCTTGTATATACACGAATATGCATATTGTTAATATGGAATAAGTCCAATTGTTGCTAAAATATCTTATCATTAATATATATTTTAAATGTAAAATATTCCACGTTGTCAGTTAAAAGCATATATGGTTTTATTCCGTTGCTCAGGTTTGTAAATGACAGTTGAATAGTGCAAAACGTGGAATGAATAAATATATGCCATTTATGTATTATGAAATGATTTGACACACGACCTTCTTGATAACGGTGTTATCGAGAAGGTCGTAGATTCGACTATTGTATCATTAACACTTGTATTATAGTTGCATTTTATAGTATCGCTCACATATATTAATTTATTATCCATTCTCAGCGTGTTGTGATAAATATTCATTAGAGTAACAGTTTTATTGTTGTCATTATCAACTGTTTGGGTTATTATTTAGAAGAATTATTTATATCCAGTCTTAAAGCGAATGTTGTTAATGGAAATATGTGTGTATGTGTGTGTGTGTGTCTGACTTTATGTAATAACACTTAATTTTATCACTATACGACCATATTATATAGTATGTTATTTTGTTAATAGGACTTGACTAGCCAAAACAGTAATGATAGTTCTGGTGGACCTGCTCCTGGTACTCCAAATTCACAAGGGATGAGGCCCACGCCGTCTCCTACCGGATCAACTGGATCTAGATCTCTGTCGCCAGCAGTCGGTTAGTATTACACTGACATCATTGTTTAATTCTCTACACTTGTAAATATGTATTGTAATACATGTGTACATGTGTATCTGTATATACAGGACAACAGAACATACCTATGCCACCTCGGCCATCCAGCAGTCAGTCCGATGGCAGCGGACCAACACGAATGAGCCACTCACCAATGGCTACACAGGGTGGTTACCAACAGCACTTGGGTCCACCGGCACACATCCACGGCTACAAGATGTCCGGTCATCCAGGTATGGTGCCGTCAGCTGGCCAACAATTGCCGATGTACGCGCAACAATATCCCCAATCTCCCGGCTCGAGTTACACGTCACGGTCACAGCAGTACGGACCGAACCAAAGCTATGGTCCGCCTGCCGGAGCCCAACAGGGTGGCGGTGGTGCCGGTAACAACATGTCACCAGGACCTGGGCCTGGTCCTGGACCTGGCCAATATCCTGGCAGACCTGTGCCCAATCACGTGCCTCATCCACAGTATCCCGGCTATCAACAGAATTGGGTACCGGGTGTTAACCAAGTGGGCCCGCCCGTGCCACCCTCCGGTGCTATCGGTGCTGGTGGCAATCATCTCGGTGCTGGTGTGAAAGTGGGCACGCCTGTTTCCCAACAGCCACCTGGCTCAGGACCAGGCTCTGTTACGGGTAGCGGTCCCGGTAGTGTTGGTCCAACACCGAATGCAGCCGGTCCCCGTCCACCACACTACCTGAAACAACATCTACAACACAAGATCGGTTACGGGAACTCTGCACCGGGCATGCCACCAAGTCCTGGCCCACCGCAGGGCTATGGTGCAGGTTCTGGACCGGGTATGGGACCACCCATCCATCAGCATGGCGGTCTGTCCATGGGACCACCGACATCCGGCCACCATCATACCGGTATGGGGCCGCCTGCCTCAGCACCAGCGAGCATGGGGCCGCCCAACATGGCGCCGCCGTCGTCTGCATCTTCTGTAATACCGAGCAGCGGTACAGGCGCCGGCACCATTACCACCTCTAGCAATCCAATTATTTCGAATAGCCACCACCAGCACGACGGACCTATGCCGCCGCCCAGTTCAACACCTAATTCCCATTCCGCACCACCGACTCATTCCATCGGTAGTCATGGTCCCGGCGACTCAGCCGCACCAGACATGCTGGACAACGGAATCACAACAACTGCTGCTGGTAACATGGTCACACACGTCACATCCGCTGCCGGTGGTTCCGTTACGTCTGTGGTGACGACGGGACCTGATGGTACCACACTAGACGAAGGTTCTCAACAGTCCACGTTGTCGAATGCATCTGCAGGTGTGTTTGGTTCTCCGTGTTATATGTATATCGCGCGTAGTACCTGTGTGTACGTGTGATGTTAACTTATAATTGTTTTGTTTGTGTGTGTGCAGCATCCGGTGAGGATCCGCAGTGTACTACACCCAAGTCGCGTAAGAACGAGATAAGCGGCGCCGGCCACTATAGTCACCCCGCAACGCCCCAGAGCACAGTGCCTTCGCCCGGTGCGGCTAGTATGAATTCCATGCATGAAGAATATGATATGAGCAGTCCGAGTTGGCCTCGCACTCCTGCGAGTCCGGTAAGTTATACAATTCTACACATTCCTCACTCCACCACTATTATTTCAAGTCGATTAGTCAAGATGAAACGTGCATAATGAAATTTAGATTCTAATATAAAGCTAATTCCTATCATATTTACCATCATACATATTACGTTAATAATATTGATTTAAATATAAGTACAATGAAACCTCGATTTAGTAGACTAAATTTAATAAATTACAAAACAATAAATTAAAATATATTTTCCTACATACATCATAAATGTATGTTCATATAACGCAGGGAAATTCTGTCCGTTAAATCGAGGTTTTACTGTACTTACACTTGCACTTGATAATTTTTGACAAAATAATAAAAGTTGTACTAAGTATTATGATGAAATAATGGAAACATAGTCATTGAGTTCATGATAAGTAAATTGCAGATGTGTATTTGTGCATATATACAATGACATACATTATATATTAGTACAATATCGCTGTCATTAGAAACTGATTATACCTCAGGCGAGAAATGTGAAATAGACACGCATTGCACAGATTGCATTTGCTGCACTCCGTCTGTATCGGATAGTAACGTTGAGTGCGTCACTATCCGATGCAGTGTTCCATGCACAATACGTACAGATAGAGGATTTCTCTTGATTAACAATTGATGTGTGAGGTGCTGGGACACACGGATTCTGACACTCTTATTCCCGTGTTTGTTTACAGGTGTTTAACAGTCATGTTGCGCCACCGGACACGTACAGATCTAAGGTTGATATCACTATACTATACTGGTCGTTTATAATATAATCACACAGTCTGATTTATTTGCTTATTAGCATGCCATTAATGGATCTACTGTATTGGGGACCTGTAGTAGTATTGTACTAATCCATTCACATAGGAGATCGTTCCTTTGTTACTCCTCCTTGTTCATTCTTATTCGTTCGCTCGCTCTGTCTCTATTCAGTTCAGTTTATCATTTGTAGTAATAAGTAATAGGTCTTAGTTATTATTGTTTTTAAATATGTATATGAATGTACAAGATATTCAGGATGGATGGTGGAATGATTGAATGAATATAACATCAGGGTATGCATGGTGTACGTGTGGTGCATGTGTCACGAGCGTTTTGTCATTATTCTCTTGATGAACATGCAATATTTGGTGGTGCTGAACGTTGGTCTGCTCTATATTATAGAAAACGGACAGCCTTAGTAAGTTATACGAAATGGATGACAGCCCGGATCGTCGTGTATGGTTGGATAAGTTGTTGGCGTTCATGGAGGACAGACGGACCCCTATTACAACGTGTCCGACCATCTCCAAGAATCCCCTCGATCTATTTCGGCTGTACGTGTATGTGAAGGAGAGAGGGGGATTCATGGAGGTATGCAAGGTGCAGTGTAGTTCCATTGTAGATCACTTTAGTACCTTTATCAACCCCATATCCCTAGCTTATCTGACAAAATGACGCATTCGCCACTCATACATGACATGGTGCGATCCATCTGTGTTCACAGGTAACGAAGAACAAGACATGGAAAGACATAGCCGGCATGCTCGGCATCGGAGCGTCCTCTAGTGCCGCGTACACCCTGCGGAAACATTATACGAAGAATCTACTAGCATACGAATGCCAGTTCGATAGAGGCGGCATAGATCCGCAACCGATCATCAACCAGGTGGAGGCCAGCTCAAAGAAGAAAGGTGCTAAAGCTGCATCCGTACCATCACCGGGTTCGTCAAACTCACAAGATTCGTTCCCGGCACCAGGATCAAGCGGTGCCTCTATGGACGGCTACGGAGCTTATGGATATCCACCTGGATCCACGTCCGACTATAACTCGCCGCCGATGCAGAGGCCTTCCTCGCAGACAAATGCACCGTCACCTCATGCAGGTAATTCACAATCCCTTTCCGAATGTGTGAGCAAAAGTTTCGCGACTCAGTATCACAACAATAACACTAAGAACATCATATAGCTGATTTCTTCTACAAACTATATCATTCATGCAATAGGGACAAAAGCGTATTATTATATATGCAAGCAACTTCCATATCATATCATCGCATTGTTCATAGTGTGCTTCGTAAATAACATGTAATTACGTTTATCGAATAATTCACTTCAAACATTGGTGTGCATTACGGATTGAAATATGAATTATGTAACGGGATTAGTGTTTCATATGTCTGTCTATAGTAAGGTGTAGCATAATAAAAGCCGTTTTCCTTTTAACTGAACAAGCTACCCGGAGCTACTCCCAGTTGAACTGAACTGGGGTAAAATGATCACAGCTACTCGATTTCTTCCCCCTTTACCTCCCAAAACACCAAAAAATTCGTGGTGCGAAGTGAACTGCACCGCTGATTCGGTGCGTTTTTTTGTGGAAGGATTTTAAGATATTTCAAATTAATAAAACGTTTCCCAAATATTAACCTCTTACAGTTGTCTTACACAGTCTTGCAGTCATTTGTCAGTACTTAATTATGGATATGATTGAAATTATATGTGGATGTTAGAATAATTGACATGTTAATTAATTAATTATGTATTTATATGTTGTATGTGGAAAATGATTCCGTATCAGATTCCATAAAGAATTTTTTTTAAAAATTATTTGTACAATCATTTTGACTATTTAGAAGCATCAGATGCAGTTCAGTTCAGTATCAGTTCATTTTACGCTTTCGCGTAGATAAAAGGAAAACGGTTAAAATCGGCATGTCTTAGTTTAGTGTTGCCAACTTTCTAACATAGTTTATGTTGGCAGTGGTTTTGTTAGGGTAGCCATATTGAATTATTGCAATTAAATGGTCAATATATGATCTTCAAATTTAATCAAATATAGTTGAATACTTCATGAAAGCAAGTGATTTAAATATACATGTAATTAGTTTGTTCTAAGATATCATTGCCAATAATAATAATAACTATGAGTAAGTATAATACGCATACATCTGTCAACACTAACCTAATTTGCCATACTGTAATAATTTCGGGCCGGCGTATGTATATGTTGAATCGTGTTGTCATATATTTACGGAACACACAGGTAGCTATTGTTGTGTAGTGTACAGAGCATTCGCGCGTAACTGATTGATTAGTGAAAACACAACATAGTGTGTCGTTCGATGTGGTGAATGTGGTGTGCATCAGGTGCGGGTGTGACGAACCATCACGGAGGCGCGGCAGCAGGGGGCCCTAGTCCAGCTGCTGGTGCCGCTGATAATATAAATGTCTCGAATCCGTTCGATGATGTTTCACCCAGTCCACCTCCACGACCTCCCGCCGGCACTCAGTATACGTCGGGGCCTCACCCGCCCTTCGGACAGTCCGGCCCTCCGCGCCCGCAAGGTATGCACGCCCCGTTTCATTGCACTATATACTTGTTGTTGTTGTTGTTGTTGGTTGTGTTGTGTTGTCGTACATTGTGTTACAGTTGTAATAGTGTGATGATGTGTGCGTATGTATGTCTTCTCTATGTATCCAGTTTAACCATTCACTAACACGCACACACACACCGTGTATCTAATGTCTACCATCTTACACTTTCAGGTATTCAACAAGGTTACGGCGGCCAATCAGGGTATAGTCAGTATCCAGGTCCAGGTCCCGGTACCTCACCTGACCAATACCCGTCAGCATATTCCAGTAATGCAGGGTATCCTCCAGCCACTAGACCAATGTATCCTCCATACGGACCAGAGGGAGACCGGTACGTAACATTTCACTACTTGTACTTTTTCTCATTCTCAGTGACATATTGTTTAATACATATATGCATCTATGTATGTTTTGTACAGAACCTACACGCCAAACTCGAATAGTATTACTACCAGTTCATCGACAGTGCCAGGCGTGTCACAGGGCAGTGGCAGTACAGCCAGCACCCAGGATCCATACAACCGTTTCACAATGAGTTCAGGCCAAGTAGGCAACTACGGAGCACCACGACCAGCGTACGGTCCGCCCGGCGCTCCACCAGCTGGTCCTCCGACATCTCAGCCACCAGCTGCAACATATCCTGCCCCACAGGAATATTACAGATCTGATCAGGTAAGTGTTTTACCTTGCATGGCTGTTCTCTTGCACGAAGCATGTTAGTTGTGTTACGCAATCAATTCACTACAGGCATATCCGTCTCCACAGCAGGGTCCGCCACCGGCATCCGGTCCACCTAATCAGATGTACCCGAACGGTCCACCGAACAAGACTATGCCGCCGCCAGCTCCGCAGCCCAGACGGCATCCTGACTTCGCAAAAGATCAACAATCATATCCTCCCTATGGCCAGCAAAGACCACAGCTCTACGGTACTTACAACGTTCTTCGTTATACCTATACTGCTCTTGTTGTTATTCGTAGCTAACCGGCTGTTCAATATTTCAGGCTGGCCCAATAGTAACCAATACAGGGGGCAATATCAACCACCAAATGCTGGTCCATCTTCACCACAACAGTGGAATCAAGTTACTACCCGGTCAGGCGTTCCACCACACAATAATCAGAATGTGAATAATCAGTGGGAACATCGATACCCGGCCACAGGCTCTCAGACCAGTTATCAACCAAGTCCCGGACCCGTGCAACAAGGACAACAGTGGCCTTCCATGGCCACTCCTGGCATAGGTCAGAGTTCACCGCTGAGACCGCCTCTAGGACCACGAACACCATTCCGTGCCGATGGGAAACCGTTCAATATGTTGCCGCAACCAGGAATCAAAGGGGTAAGTAACTGAATGTTCATACGTGTGAAGTGACATAGTACATATGTACATGTTGATATATATGTATATGACTGATGTTACAGAATCAGAGTGGTGGTATGTCTGGCGGCAGTTCGTACCCGCAACAACCTCTGCCCAAACGTGAGATATCATTCCCGCCTGACAGTGTGGAAGCAACGCTGCCCGTTCTGTACCGACGTAAACGCATCTGCCGAATGGATCTCGGCAACGTGGATGCGTGGCGCATCATGATGTGTCTACGTTCCGGTCTGCTATCGGAAACCACATATGCCCTGGATGCGCTGAATGTACTCTTATTCGACGATACGACGGTACCGTACTTCGGTCTGGGACAGTGGCCTGGTTTACTCGACCTGCTGTTAGAACATTTCCGTAAGAGTCTCGGTGACATGTTCGATATTCCTACCCTGCAAGAGCCGAACCGTGATTGGTACGAGACGGAAGCTTGTGAACCGAACAGGGTAGATCTGGGTGCCGTAGATAAGGATTCCATTGATTCTGAAGAGAAAACGGTACTGCTGTTAAATACACCGAACTTTACACAATTATCACGTAAAGAACAACCAGTGAAGCTGGTAGAGAAAAACGAGGACATATTTATACGTGATAACCACAAGGACTGGGACCAGGACGGCGATGCAGCCGGTGTGAATGTCACCACCGGAGTGACTACGGACCCCTGGCAACTGGGCAACGTGGAACCGACTCCGACCAAATACATCCTGCCGTGTTTCCAGTCCGAATTCAACAACATCCCGTTCTGTAAACTGATAGACGAGGAAGACAAATCGAGCAAGGTGACCGCGGATAACCAGCAGAAGATCAAAGTGGAACCAAATGACGGTAGCTACAGTGTGAGTAGTAGTGAATCAGTGAATGTGATAGAAACGCAGTTACGAGGCAACGTTCTTAAAAACCGCGATAAAAAGAAACGGACAAAAACATTAAGTGATGTGATATCCCGTATAACAAATGATTCCTCAGAGCTAAATGTTTTGTTGACGCAGGAATTGAAGGAGAAAGTCAAGACTGATAGTAACGGAATGAAAATCAGTGACGCTGTAACAGACGACATAGATCTGAGCCCTGAAATGAATCAGAACGGGCCGTCAGTTGGGAATAAAACAAAGACTGAGCCGGTAGATAGTGAGGAAGATACGACGAATGGCAGCGGTGCCAGCGGCTCGAATAGCAACGAGTGCGTATTAGCCCCCAATCTGAAGCTCAACATACGCGACGAAGCGAGCATACTGAAACGGCGCCGTATGTCGGACTACGAGGATGAGTGCTACACAAGAGACGAGGCTAGTCTTTGTCTGATCACTGAGAGCCAGGACGCGATAGCTAGGCGGTGCGTATGCATCTCGAACATCTTACGGAATCTCACATTCATACCAGGCAATGAAGCTGAATTCGCCAAGAGTCCAACGTTCCTCAGTCTGCTCGGTAAATTGCTACTCTTGCACCACGAACATCCAGTACGCACGCAGAAAACGAGGAACTATGACCGCGAGGAGGACGCCGACTTTGTGGACTCATGCAGCAGTCTGCAGGGCGAATCAGAATGGTGGTGGGACTTCTTGGTTCACATCAGAGAGAATGTACTGGTTTCCGCATCGAACATTGCTGGTCACATGGATCTGAGTTTGTACGCGGAGGAAGTAGCTCGGCCTGTGCTCGATGGATTACTGCACTGGGCCATCTGTCCATCTGCTCACGGACAAGATCCGTTCCCAAGCGTTGGTCCAGCGTCCTTGCTGTCGCCGCAACGACTAGCTCTGGAGACTTTGTGTAAGATGTGCGTGACTGACTCCAATGTGGATTTAGTAATCGCAACACCACCGTTCTCTCGACTAGAGCGATTATGCGCCGTGCTGACGAAACACCTGTGCCGCAGTGAAGACCAAGTACTGCGTGAGTTCTCCGTGAATCTGTTGCACTACCTGGCGGCGGCCGATAGTGCGATGGCACGTGTTGTTGCCATGCAGAGTCCGTGTGTATCATTGCTCGTCGCATTTATAGAACAAGCGGAACAAAGTGCGCTCGGCGTTGCCAATCAGCACGGCATTGGTGCGTTACGTGAGAATCCTGATTCGATGGGCACAAGTTTGGACATGTTACGTCGTGCAGCTGGTACATTACTGCACCTGGCCAAACATCCAGATAATCGTCCGTTGTTTATGCAACAAGAACAGCGACTGTTACAGCTCGTGATGAGCCAGATCCTCGACCAGCAGGTGGCCTACGTCATCGCCCGAGTGCTTTTTCATATATCTCGGACGAATGAAAACAGTTCATCAACGTCGAACTCATAGTTAGTGCTACCGTGCTCATGTACTACAACTCATATTGCTACTACTACTATTACTACTAACGTACCAAGTGATAATTAATAATTTACAAGTAAGTGAAAAGTACACTCAGACTCAGTGCTGCTTTATTTACAAGTGAGCCATCGATGATCGCGAGGCGCATGATGTATCATTATCATCAGCAACCACCGGCCGGTGCCGCTTGCCCGGCCGTCTTGTCGCTATACTTTAACGTAGACGATATGACGACAGGACGATCGTCTCGGATCGGGCCGGACCGGACCGGACCGGAATGGAACGGATCAAATCGAATGGAGGTTATTAAGTAATAAAAGTAAACGTAAGTCGTCGTTATTGCAACCAGAGCAATGATTGATGGCCAGAATATATGAAGAAAAGAAAGCAACATCTACTATTTGTATTACTTCTACTGTAATTATTGCTGCTACTACATACAAAACAAACTGACTGATGAAATGTGAACATGATGATCATATTTCCATATTATGGACGCACTTTGTAGAATATTAATGATATGTAGATTGGATATTTGGATACATACATACATATTTAGTTGCCGTGTGTGACCGCTACTTTTAGTCGTGGTGAAATAATAAACAAACATGCCCATGTTGCTCCACTCGAAATAGATCGTCTTGTAGATAACTTCCACTGGTAGTGTATTTCATAGAGTGTTTAATTGCGTTTGCGTTCTGTATTGTACAAGAACAGTCTCGGAGTGAACGAGTGAACTGGGAAACGAACGCCTTGCGAATACAGGCAGTCACTTTGTATAAATAACACAAAATACATAAATAAAAATACAGGTTCTAGGTAGATAGTATGCTGTGTATGCAGGTGTGTGATTTCCCGAGACGTAGTAAACGAAAGTATAGGCGCATTATCATTGGCCATTGTACCGTTTTGTAAAGTAAGCGACGTACGTCTTTCTGGTAATAATGTTAAACCTCCATGTTACTTATAAACAAATTTATTATTACTGTATTTATTATTTTAATATTAACCACAAATGATTCAACATGTGTAAACGTTTGCATTTAGCCACGGTGCCGTCTCCTCTTTGTCGTAATAAATACTGAATTGAATATACTTAGCGCTAGGGGAATTGGGGTACATAGGAAAGAGACTCAGAAACTACAACTTCAACCTAGCCACCCCTCGATCATTGATCGTCGCCTTGTGCCGTATTATTACAACAACAACAACTACAACTACAATTACTATAATGTTTATTTTCTCTTGTATATGTGCGTACGTGTATTACAACACGACATGTATGTTCTACATACATACATATCTCACATTCCTCC